>CM065389.1:5250000-5545000 GCA_033060915.1 Euryodendron excelsum | reverse complement strand
CATATTCAGTGTAATCTCCTGCTCTTAATTTGCAATGTCCATTCAGCTTGATATTCGAGCACATTCCTGCAGCATTTCCAATGAATACACAGTAAATCAACTCTTTGGGTGGCAATGCTTTTTAAGTGCTATAAAAGAAGTTGAAAATCCCACTATACCCTAAACTTTTATGGACAAGATGTGTCACGTTTGTCTGTTTCTTCTCACAGGTCTCAATGGTAGCACCCACACAGAGAGAAGAAAACCTCTCGCTTAGTCTTCACTTACTACTCCCTCTCTTTCTCCCTCCCTTGAAAAAAAATATATACAATGGAACTGCGTAGATATCTGTTAGATTTTCAACCAGCTGCCTATTATCTTGCCTCTTGTGTTATGCATCCATTTGCTGCCATCTTGCCTAACATTTCAGTCACGTGGACTTGTAAATATTTCCATCATGCGTCCTGCTGGGATCATATATGCTTTTATGTGTTGCTTAGATTTTCTCTCACTTCCCATGGGTTAGCTGGACTATTCACTTCCTCTGCAATATATTTCTTGCTCGTAGCAAAGAGCTTTATTTCTTTCACACTTAACACTTCAACATTTGACACTTTAAATTCATACTTACATCATCATGTCTTAGACTTCAAGTCCACGTTTAAACATCCTGTCCTGGCCATGATGTTGATTATTGGGATAGACAAAACATGATATCTAAATCTCCACATACTCATTGGTAGGGTAACTTGGAGGGTCAATGAGTCTATCTATTTGATAGCTCTCATAGGCAACCATTGTTGCAACCATGATAAATGTGGATATGTTTTGCTTCTACAACTTATAGCTGAGCCAACATTCCCATTTTTAGTTACTTTGCTTGGCTTCTCATATTGTATGTACTCTGTCACATTCTTTACAAGACACTTATCTTATTTCTTGTGCTATCCACCCATCTCGCACTACCTTGCCTGACAATTTAATCTAATAGACTTCTCAATGACGTTCTCACCAGCCATCACTGCTGCCCATTGCTTGCCTTGTAATATTTTTCCTTTGTAACTCCTTGTCAGCTTGCAAGGCACATATCTACACCCACTGTGTCGAATTAGAAAAATATTTATAATATAAAAACACAAAAGAACCTATGATTATTTACAAGTATTCTAGAAATATTTAAATATACGGCAAAATATTTGAAACTGAGAATCAGGTACCACAATAACAACCCGATTAATCATTAGTGCCCATTGAACTCATCACTCCATGTTATTTACAATCTAAAATTTTGCCCTCTCTACAAAGAGGTATAGCTTAAACAGAATAAAAATTTGTGATCGTGACTACATTTTTGGGTGAATCATATGTGTATTTCAGTGTTTCTATCTTACATTTGAGTTCCGCTTGTTCACTTACGCATAGCCCTAATCCTAAACCTTTCATTACTTCTTGTATTATGTTTGTCCAGTTTGATTCAAATTGTCTACACCTATGAATAGCTCCAACTATAACTTCAGATTTTCAAGCTAGCACCATAAAAAACCACCCTTAAATGAGCTAAACACCAATGCTTCTCTTACTACCACTATTCACCATAAGAGGAGAGCAATGCTTAAAGATGTGATAACTATCACACATCAAAACCTGTATTGATTTAGTGTTATAAAAAGAAAAAAAAAAACTTGCACAGGGTTTGATGGCAATCAGTGGACTCTACATTTTTTGTTATTTCATCTATGTATTTCTGTGTTTCCATCTTAGATCTGAATTTCATTTTCTCACTTATGCATAACTCTAATCCTAAACCCCTCACTACTTCTTGTATTATCTTTGCCCAGTTTGATTCAAATTATCTACAACAGGTGGTGTTTAGAACAGCAGCCATTCAATTCCTCCCTTTTTAATTTAATTTCTACTCCTTTCATTATTTGTGATCCTCTAATTTTTCCCTCCAGCTGTTTCACATTGATATTTCATTGTTCTGATTGATCTGGAGTACTTAATGAAACCACGCTTTAGTGAACATTTTTTTTTTAATATCAGCTAGGCTATTGCTCTGTTTCAGAATCACCTTTTACCCCCTTCCCATTAACATTTATTCTCCTTTGTCCTGTCACAGTTAGCCTTGATTCATTTCAGCATTAGTTTTTATTTAAAGTTTTATTTTGCCTGATAAGTGAGGCAGCAATGATGAATCTTAGTTAAATTCCAGCTCCTTATCTCATAATGATTTTGAATAACTCATTCTTAATGTACATCATCCTTCAATTTGAGTTTTGGTTATAACTGTCATATGTTTTGAAATTTTATAGTACTCAAGTTGTTCCATCCCCTGGCTTCACTTTCTCCATTTTTCTTGTATAGTTTTATGATACAAAAATTATACTATGTTTTGTTCACACATGAAAAAAGATAGAAAAGATTAAGAGAAAATAAAATTTGTCTTTGTTGCACTGCTGCTATTTGATTGATACCAATCATTGGTCTAATTTTATTCATGTATTTAGTTGTTCTATTAGCTTTGCAATCGCTTTTTATTTCTATGTCCACAACTTGTGTCTACTGTTGCAGTTAGCAACAACTCAGCTATATCACATTGATATTTCATTGTTCTGATCAAGCTGAAGTACTTAATGAAACCACGTTTTAGTCAACATTCTTATTTTAATATCAACTAGGCTATTGCTCTGTTTCAAATTCACCTTTTTCCCCCTTCCCATTAAAGCTTATTCTTCTTTGTGCTGTCACAGTTAACCCTGTTTCATTTCAGCATCAGTTTTTATTTGAAGTTTTATTTTGCCAGATACGTCAAGCAGCAATGATGAATCTTAGTTAAATTCCAGCTCCTTATCTCATATTAATTTTGAATAGCTTGTTTTTAATGTACATCATCCTTCAATTTGCGCTTTGCTTAGAACTATCGTATGTTTGGAAACTTTATAGTACTCAAGTTATTCCATCACCTGTTTTCACTTTCTCCATTTTTCTTGTATAGTTTTATTTTTCCTTTAAATTGTATGCATGATAGGAAAATTATACTATGTTTCGTTCACACATGAAAAAAGATACAAGAGTTTAAGGGGGGAAAAAATTTGTTTTTGTTGCACCGCTGCTATTTGATTGATGCTAGTCATTGGTCTAATTTCATTCATGTATTTAGTTGACTTGTTAGCTTTGCAATCGATTTTTTAACTTTGTGTCCACAACTTGTGTCTACTTTTGTAGTTACCAACAGGTGGGCTCAACTCCTGAACCTTTCCCATATATTTAGTTATTCTATTAGCTTTGCAATCGGTTTTTATTTCTATGTCCACAACTTGTGTCTGCTTTTGCAGTTAACAACAGGTTGGTCCTATTTGAGAGCTCCACTCCTGAATGTTTTCATTTCTGCAAACATCCATTTTATATTTTCCTCAGGCTTTCATTGGTACAGAATTGTATTCCTGCATAAAATTGCTTGTTAACTGCTTGCTCCTTTGATGTAAAATCATTTTATTCTTTCAAACAACCCCAGGCTCTTCAAACCCTGCAAACATTCATATTGGAATTCAATTCAGACATCTTTTTCCTTTATCTTTACAAAATCATATTCCTTGAACACAGATACCCCATAATTGCAATTGAAGGTATGTTCTAATTGTATTTTGTGAAGTCTTCCTTTTCCTGTTACCTGATTGCTCCAGAAGAGTGATATTTTTCACATTAATGAAATACAAAACTCTATTAAAAACTGCATTTCTTTGGCTGCCCATTATTTTTGTTCCATCATCAGCTGTTCGGTATTGATTGTAATATTTTGCTCTTAATTTGGAATGTACATTTGACTTCATTTCTGATTAGTTTATGCAGCATTCCCAACCATTACAAAATAAATCAACTCTTTGCCTGGTGCAGATTTTCTGTTACCTCCCCATTTTCTATGTTTTTAAGTGGTTTTTTAAATTATCAATGGTGACTCTTTTATTAATACTGATTGTTCTACTGCTTTCACACATTAACACTATAAATTCATATTTAGACCATTGTATCATAGACTTCGAGCCCATGTTTAAACACCCTGTCCTGGCCATGATGTTCATTGTTGACATAGACAAAACATGATTACTAAATCTCCACATACTCATTGGTAGGGTAACTTGGAGGGTCAATGAGACTATCTATTTGGCAGCTCTCATAGGCAACCATTGTTGCAACCATGATAAATGTGGATATGTTTTGCTTTTTCAATTTATAGCTGAGCCAACATTCTCATTTTGGGTTACTTTGCCTGACCTCTCATATTGTATGTACTCTGTCACATTCTTTACCAGACACCTATCTTATTCCTTGTGCTATCCACCCATCTGCCACCACCTTGCCTAATATTTTAACCTGATAGACTCCTTAATGAAATTCTCATCATCCATCACTGCTGAACATTGCTTGCCTTGTAATATTTTTCCTTCGTAACTCTTTGCCAGCTTGCACGCTACAAATCTGCACCCAGCATAGCTATGATGTTCATGTATTTGGAAACATCTTATAATGAAACTTCTAAGTATTTATTCGTACGGTAACTTGAATGGTTATGCGAGATTTATTTATTTTATCTATCATAGACAACCATTGTTTCAACCATAACCTGCTATATAATAAGTATGGTGCTCGCTACTGTTGCAAGTTTCGACTTGCATTTTAGTTGATCAATTCTGTCCCTTTTTTATCTGCTTCTGGGGCGATTTTGCCCTTGATTTCTTGCCTCCCAGTGAACTCGCACAGTTCTCGGCCATATTTGCCCAGTGAAAACTTCTGTTTCAGCTTTTCCGTTGGCCGATTTTATTGTCACCTTTGCCATGTGGAGTTAATATCAAAAAAGTGCATTTGTCTCTTTCTTCTTGCAGGGCTTGAAGGTGGTACCTACTGATATAAGCCATAGCTTAGTTCCATCGTTAAATGTTCCATATTCAATGTAATATTCTGCTCTTAATTTGCAATGTCCATTCGGCTTGATATTTGAGCATGTTTTTGCAGCATTTCCAACAAATACACAGTAAATCAACTCTTTGGGTGGCCATGCTTTTTAAGTGCTGTAAAAGAAGTTGAAAATCCCACTATACGCTTAACTTTTATGGACAAGATGTGTCACGTTTGTCTGTTTCTTCTCACAGGTCTCAATGGTGACAGCCACACAGAGAGAAGAAAACCTCTCGCTTAGTCTTCGGTTACTACTCCCTCTCTCTCTCCCTCCCTTGAAAAAAAAAATATACAATGGAACAGCATAGATATCTGTTAGATTTTCAGCCAGCTGCTTATTATCTTGCTTCTTGTGTTATACATCCATTTGCTGCCATCTTGCCTAACATTTCAGTCATGTGGACTTGTAAATATTTCCATCATACGTCCTGCTGTAATCATATATGCTTTTATGTGTTGCTTAGATTTTCCCTCACTTCCCATGGGTTAGCTGGACTATTCGCTTCCTCTGCAATATATTTCTTGCTTGTAGCGAAGAGCTTTATTTCTTTCACACTTAACACTTCAACACTTGACACTTTATGGACAAGATGTGTCACGTTTGTCTGTTACTTCTCACAGGTCTCAACGGTGACAGCCACACAGAAAGAAGAAAACCTCTCGCTTAGTCTTCGGTTACTACTCCCTCTCTCTCTCCCTCCCTTGAAAAAAAATATATACAATGGAACTGCGTAGATATCTGTTAGATTTTCAGCTAGCTGCTTATTATCTTGCTTCTTATGTTATGCATCCATTTGCTACCATCTTGCCTAACATTTCAGTCACGTGGACTTGTACATATTTCCATCACGCGTCCTGCTGTGATCATATATGCTTTTATGTGTTGCTTAGATTTTCTCTCACTGCCCATGGGTTAGCTGGACTATTCGCTTCCTCTGCAATATATTTCTTGCTCGTAGCTTAGTCTTCGGTTACTACTCCCTCTCTCTCTCCCTCCCTTGAAAAAAAATATATACAATGGAACTGCATAGATATCTGTTAGATTTTCAACCAGTTGCTTATTATCTTGCTTCTTGTGTTATGCATCCATTTGCTGACATCTTACCTAACATTTCAGTTACTTGGACTTATAAATATTTCCATCATGCGTCCTGCTGTGATCATATATGCTTTTATGTGTTGCTTAGATTTTCCCTCACTTCCCATGGGTTAGCTGGACTATTCGCTTCCTCTGTAATATATTTCTTGCTCGTAGCGAAGAGCTTTATTTCTTTCACACTTAACACTTCAACACTTGACACTTTATGGACAAGATGTGTCACGTTTGTCTGTTTCTTCTCACAGGTCTCAATGGTGACAGCCACACAGAGAGAAGAAAACCTCTCGCTTAGCCTTCGATTACTACTCCCTCTCTCTCTCTCCCTCCCTTGAAAAAAAATATATACAATGGAACTGCGTAGATATCTGTTAGATTTTCAGCTAGCTGCTTATTATCTTGCTTCTTGTGTTATGCATCCATTTGCTGCCATCTTGCCTAACATTTCAGTCATGTGGATTTGTAAATATTTCCATCACACGTCCTGCTGTGATCATATATGCTTTTATGTGTTGCTTAGATTTTCTCTCACATTGCTGCCCATTGCTTGCCTTGTAATATTTTTTCTTTGTAACTCCTTGCCAACTTGCAACGCACATATCTACACCCACTGTGTTTAATCAGAAAAATATTTATAATATAAAAATATAAAAGAACCTATGATTATTTACAAGTATTCTAGAAATATTGAAATATACGGCAAAATATTTGAAACTGAGAATCAGGTAACACAATAACAACCCGATTAATCATTAGTGCCCATTGAACTCATCGCTCCATGCCTTGCTCATATGAACAAAAACCATGTTATTTACAATCTAAGATTTTACCCTCTCTACAAAGAGGTATACACTTAAACAGAATAAAAGCCCTTATGATTATTATACTATACTACAATACAAGATTAAAAATAAAAAAATTCTTGTTGATTTGAGTTGCTACCGGTTTTTTTATTCAACATCAAGCATTAAAATAAACCAAAAACCCACATAATAGCGAAAACCGGAAGCACCTCAAACCAACAAGTATTCTATCATCATTATTCTTGTAACAATAGAATTCTATCATCATTATTCTTGTACCAATAGAATTAAACAATTTCATAAGTATTCATAAGTATTCCTTTGTCTGTGCACGAATTAATAATATGTTAACTGCAACATATATCATCTACTCTTATATTGTTGAACATATTATTAATTCATCAATTTGACTCTCTCTTATCTCACATCTCATCAATCACTAACCAATGGTGTTCAATCTCTCTCCATCTTTTCTCAAAACTCCCACTCTTTGTGAAGGTGACTACATTTTTGCGTGAATCATATGTATATTTCAGTGTTTCTATCTTACATTTGAGATCCGCTTGTTCACTTATGCATAACCCTAATCCTAAACCCCTCATTACTTCTTGTATTATGTTTGTCCAGTTTGATTCAAATTGTCTACACCTCTGAATAGCTCCAACTATAACTTCAGATTTTCAAGCTAGCACCATAAAAAACCACCCTTAAATGAGATAAACACCAATGCTTCTCTTACTACCACTATTCACCATAAGAGGTGCGCAATGCTTAAAGATGTCATAACTATCACACATCAAAACCTGTATTGATTTAGTGTTATAAAAAATAAAAAAAACCTTGACACAGAGTTTGATGGCAATGAGTGGACTCTACATTTTCTGTTATTTCATCTATGTATTTCTGTGTTTCCATCTTAGATCTGAATTTCATTTTCTCACTTGTGCATAACTCTAATCCTAAACCCCTCACTACTTCTTGTATTATCTTTGCCCAGATTGATTCAAACTATCTACAACAGGTGGTGTTTAGACCAGCATCCATTCAATTCCTCCCCTTTTAATTTAATTTCTACTCCTTTCATTATTTGTGATCCCTTCATTATTAGTGAGCATTTTTTTTCTAATATCAGCTAGGCTACTGCTCTGTTTCAGATTCACCTTTTTCCCCCTTCCCATTAAAGTTTATTGTCCTTTGTCCTGTCACAGTTAGCCTTGTTTCATTTCAGCATCGGTTTTTATTTGAAGTTTTATTTTGCCATATCTCATAATCATTATTCTTGTATAGTTTTATTTTTCCTTTAAATTGTATACATGATAGGAAAATTATACTATGTTTTGTTCACACATGAAAAAAGCTAGAAAAGTTTAAGAGAAAATAAAACTTGTCTTTGTTGCACTGCTGCTATTTGATTGATGCCAATCATTGGTCTAATTTTATTCATATATTTAGTTGTTGTATTAGCCTTACAATCGCTTTTTTTTCCTATGTCCACAACTTGTGTCTCCTTTTGCAGTTACCAACAGGTTAGCTATATCACATTGATATTTCATTGTTCTAATCAAGCTGAAGTACTTAATGAAACCATGCTTTAGTGAACATTCTTATTTCAATATCATATCAGCTAGGCTATTGCTTTGTTTCAAATTCAACTTTTTCCCCTTCCCATTAAAGCTTTTTCTTCTTTGTGATGTCACAGTTAACCTTGTTTCATTTCAGCATCAGTTTTTATTTGAAGTTTTATTTCGCCTGATAGGTGAAGCAGCAATGATGAATCTCAGTTAAATTCCAGCTCCTTATCTCATATTGATTTTGAATAGCATGTTTTTAATGTACATCATCCTTCAATGTGCGCTTTGCTTAGAACTATCGTATGTTTGGAAACTTTATAGTACTCAAATTATTCCATCACCTGTTTTCACTTTCTCCATTTTTCTTTTATAGTTTTATTTTTCCTTTAAATTGTATGCATGATAGGAAAATTATACTATGTTTCATTCACACATGAAAAAAGATAGAAAAGTTTAAGCCAAAAAGATAATTTGTTTTTGCTGCACTGCTGCTATTTGATTGATGCCAGTCACTGGTCTAATTTTATTCATGTATTTAGTTGATTTATTAGCTTTGCAATCGATTTTTTAATTCTATGTCCACAACTTGTGTCTACTTTTGCAGTTACCAACAGGGGGGCTCGACTCCTGAACCTTTCCCATACATTTAGCTGTTCTATTAGCTTTGCAATCGGTTTTTTATTTCTATGTCCACAATTTGTGTCTGCTTTTGCAGTTAACAACACGCTGGTCCTATTTGAGAGCTCCACTCCTGAATGTTTTCATTTCTGCAAATATCCATTTTATATTTTCCTCAAGCTTTCATTGGTACAAAATTGTATGCCTCCATAAAATTGCTTGTTAGCTGCTTGCTCCTTCGATGTAAAATCATTTTATTGTTTCAAACAACCCCAGGCTCTTCAATCCCTGCAAACATCCATATTCAAATTCAATTTAGACATCTTTTTCTTTTATCTTTACAAAATCATATTCCTTGAACACAGCTACCCCGTGCCTTGCACGGGGCCCCTCCACTAGTATATTTATATATATCAAAACAATAAGCATATCAAAGTTGAATTACTATATTTTGAGGACAAAACTGTGAGATGCATACAGCCTCCACTGCAGAAGATGGTGCATTTCAAAATCCCACAATGAATAATACAGCAAGAATTATTGCTTCACGGGGCAACCCTCTCTCTCTCTCTCTCTCTCTCCCTCTCTCTCTCTCTTGCACATACACACAAATATACACACTATCTTGTGCAGAGGAATCTCACAATTTGAACAACATGGATAAAGGTCCAGCTAGCTCATCTTATCATATACTATTTAAAGTGTAATTGGTTATAATCAATTAGTGGTGTTCTTTCATTGCATTGTCATATACAATATTGGTCACTTCACTGTGTATCTCGTGTTCTTCTTGAAATAAAGAAAATTAACGTAAGAGTGATATAATATCATGCTCTCATTTCATAGAGGCAAGGTCAGACCCAGAAATTTTTTGATGGGGGTCAAGAAAAAATTTTAAAATTTTGGGGAGTTAAGATAAAATTTTCTGAATTTTTGAGAGCTAATACTCAATTTTTATCCTAAATGCTCAAATATTTGTGAGATATAAATACAATTTAAAAAAATCAAGGGAGACCAATGCACTAATTTTTGTCATAAATGTACAAAATTTATGGGGCCTAAGTATAATTTTTAAAATTTAGGAGAGGGCCGGCCCCTTTGGCGTCTACAAATGTCCGCCCATGCATAGAGGCATAGGTTAGAAGGCAAATTGTGTGAAGACTATGAAGGGAGTGAACACCCTTTGTGACATGGCATTAATTTGAGCACTAAAAATAGCACTATAATATCTCAAAAAAATTATTCTTATATAATTATTATGTAAAAAATTTTATCAAAATAATGCGACGATAGTATTTTTGTAATTAAAATTTATTTTAGTGGATACTAACATTTTAACTTTTGTATGTTTTTCTATTTGTATAGTATTACTGTAATATCTTTTTTCATCTGTTCACAATCTCATAAATAATGTATTTGTAGCAATAATGATATATAATAACGTATATGCCATCTAAGCATGCAACATGGTATGTGCTATATAGGCAATTATAAGTAGGATTTCTGGAAAGGCCTGACCAATCACTCAAATTAATATCAATGAGTTTTCAACCTATTGTAAAGAGACAAAAGAGTTACAATGGGTCGATCCTCTTTGGACCGATCATACTCCGATAGTCAAGTTAGCAATCTTAACCGAGAATCGAATGAGAACACAAACTGTGAATACTTAGAAAATCAATTGTTCATACCTTATTTCTTGAGGCTTCAGTGTTTATAATATATTGTTCTCTATTCAGTCTATTCCGGTAATCATAACATATTTCATAGGTTTATACCGATTAAAGTTGACTGATCGGACAGAAATTAACCTTTATCGCCATGCTTGAGTTCGACTAACCGAACGTGAGCCATGCGTATGTCTGGTGTGTCTCATCCGCATTAAATGTTGTTATCAGAGTATTAAATGCTCTAATATCCCTCATGATCGCCACAATATTGTAGGTTGTAGAGGTCTTGTGTGATTGGGCTGCTTTCTATTATCTGGGCTTGTCTTATGTCTGCCTGGACTGTTTAATTGTAGTCGGACTCGCCCTGATTCAGCTGGGCTACCCTTAGTCCAAGCGGATTGCTTTGATTCGAGTTGGCCTGCCTGAATAGATTCGGCCAGAGTTTATTTGACCCAGAGTAACATTATTATAAGTTGAGTAAAACTACTTTGGAAGCTCGCGATAGCTAGTTGTGAAAGTCCGTCGAGCAAGGCTACGTACCAAACTTCTTTTATTTGAGGTACGTTGTATATTATCCATGCTCAATAGAAGCAAAAAATGGGTCGTCATGTATTACAAGATAGACTTTGAATTCAATAGTATTCTAATATTCGATTGATATTTATATAGGAGATCAATATCTCTCATGGGTTTGTCGCTTAAACTTTGACGCAGAGTATTGCGAAAGAACCTACATTTAGCAAAAGAATGATCTTAATCCGAATCGACAAAGACTAGAACGCTGCTTAAAAAATAAACCTTTCTCGCTACTGTACGTACTATGTTATATGTTATTAAGGATAAAATAACTAAATTACACCTCTGTCCGAGACTTCAAGTTTTTAAATGAATTGCTGATTAAAAAAATCTTGTATTTGAATGTCACCACTTAACCCAATAATTGTAGTATTTGTATATGTGTTTGCCTTTCCTATGGTGGAGACTTCCCATACGTGAAGGGGCATTTTGAAGACATAAATAACGTTACACTAACGGCTTAAATTTTTGGATAAATTAGTTATTAAAGTTGGTTGTGAGCAATCAAGCAATCTAGAGCTATCTATATTAAAAGAAATGCTTCTCTTCTGGACCCAATTCCAAACTGGTTTTTCCCTCTCTTTTCAGCTCTTTCATTCTGCTCGTTCGTGCTTGTTGTGAACCTCAGCAAGGTCCTTGCACATTATTCATGAGCACGTATGATATGAATATATACAAAAATAAATTTTGTTTTTGTTTGGTAAGCCATCTTGTGATTGTGACTGTGGCTGTGGGGAGAAGCCAGAAAAGCCTATTTTATGAGCCATTCCTTATCTCCATTACAAACAATTCAACATTTCTACTTCATACATGCTTAATCCATGGAAGTTGCAACCAACCTAGTTTCTTGCACTTCCAAGCATCAACATCCTGGTTGGGCCTTTCTATAACATTAACCTCAAATTGATTTATTAAACTATAGCAAGCTAGGTAGATTGGACCGAAACTTGAGTCTGATTGATATTTTCCCAAGAGGTATATAATAATCTTTTTTGTGCGTTTCTATATACTCCCATTTCAAATTATTGATCTAATATTTTGGATTCTAGCTCCATTTCTTTCTGTGTACTCAAACAGTCATGATTTTTTTCTTTTTCCCCCTTTGGTAACAGAGCAATCATGTACACTTAAAAATAGGGTGGCTGCAACAAAGATCTTGTTTTCACCTTATCTATTTCAGTTAGTTTCATTGCATTGATAGACCCCAATTTTGTGGAAGGTATATGGATTGAACCAGCGTGCCGAGATCACGGGTACGTCAAGTCATAGGCACTTGAGCAATGGAACGTAAAGGCCATTCCTCACTGTCTGGCCTTGTTAATCAAGGGTGCTGGACGGATTTGGACTAGATGTAGAGTCTAAAATCTTGCTATTATTTGTTCAAAGTCACCGTTCTCGAACTGGAATGCATGTTACAATGACTCTTACGAACCAGATTTTGCATAAATCATCAAAGCATGTAGGCTATACAAATTTCTCTTTCGGATGCATGGCAATCTAGATGTCCAAGTCAACCTAATATACAATATATAGTATATACACGCAAACCTATGGCCCATAGTAGAAAATTTTCTCCACGTTTTTGGGTCCGCCAACCCGTTTGGTACTTCGAATTTTTTTGAATTTTAATCCTGAACCCATGCCTTCACGCTGTGAAGTCCAAACTTGTATGCATGCAAACAAAAATGCAGAGTAAGGGTTGAAGATATAAGAGCTCCCATATCTCTCTGAATTGTCAGTTGAGGAGATGAGACTTTGCCTTCGTTCTTATCGACTTTCTTCATTTCTTTTTCCAAATTACTTACTCGTAATTGTCAACTGGATGATCTAGCAATATCTGATCTTCCATATGACTTTGCTGGCGCAAAATGATATCTCATTTATCGGAAATTTTTTGTTTTGTTTTGTTTTTTTTTTTTTTTTTTGCTTGGTGTGAGATTTCCAATCCATAGTTATCAAAATAAGAAGTGAAAACGAAAGTGCTAACATTAACAGAAGAGAAAAATGCACCCAAAAAATTTAGAGGGAAACAGAAAGAGACAAACGATTGAAAATTTTAATAGAAATCTTATGGAGAAGCTTTCAAAGAACTTAAAAGAAATTTTTAGGAAATTTAGGAAAAACATTTTAGAAACTTAGTAGAAATCTATATGAATAATTTCATAACTACTTAGTTGGAACTTAAGGGGAAAAAAAAAAGTGTATAAAAATTAATATTTTAAATTCTTACAGCATTTTTCTTAATTTTCTAAAAATTTTTGTAAAGTATTACAAACGTAATCTAATTGTTTTCCAAGTTTTTTCAATATTTTTTTCACATTTTCAAACTATTTTTTTAAAATTTTCAAACGAGTCGCGTAGCCATATCAAAAGAAACGCATTGTTCCCTTTCAAATATGTTTTTTGACAATTATGTTCCAATCATTCTCCTTCTTTTTTTTTTTTTTTATTCTCTGTTTTGTTGTATTAATAGCCTACAAGAGATGGCTCTAATGCCATGTGGATCATCCTAGTCCAACAATGCTTTTTTTTTTTTTTTGGTCTGAATAGTACATCAATGCTCGAATCGTGTTTCTTTTGAACCGTGGATTAGTTTCCTACTATAAGGACCCGTCAGCCCACGAAACTTGTGGTCTCATGGTTATATAGTACAAAGGGTCAGGCTCCTCTCCAGCCTTCTTTTTTTTTTTTTTTGAATGAACTCCCATGTACCTTAAAATTCTTTGTAATTTAGCCCAACACAAAAATATATAGGAAAATACTACCATCAGTCCCGACTAATGATTAATCGTCAGCTGATGGTGAACACCACAATTAAGATTTACCAATTAATGGTGAGTTAAGGCTAATGTGATCACCATCAATCGCTGACTGATCATTAGTCGCGGCTGCTGATAGCTATTCTCAAATATATATCTTCATTCTTGCTTTCATGCTTTAGGCCATGATTCAGCCTAGACAAGCCTCGAATATATCATCTGAAAAACCACATATTAAGCTCACTAAAACTGATGAAGTATGACTCCAAAACAAAATTACATGTGTGGATCATAGTTAACAAAATAGTGATCACATCAGTCGACAACTGACCATCAATCACGGTTGGTGGTAATTGTCCTCAAATATATATCTTTATTCTCATTTTCATGCTTTAGACCATAATTTAGTCCGGACAAGACTCGAATATATCATTTGAAAAAACGCATATTAGCCTCACTGAATTGAATAAGTATGACTCAAAAACAAAATTACATATGTGGATCATAGTTAAGTAGAAGCAAGAAACATAACCAAGATATAGAGGGAGAAACGAAAAGTGAAAAATGATTGAGAAACTTAATAGCAATTCTACTAAGAAACTTTTCAAATAAAACCTATAAAAACTTAGTTGAGACTTTTGAAAAACTTAATAGAAACTTACGTGCATAATTTCATAGATACTTACAACCTGTTTGAAACTTAGCTAAGAGACATGAAGAAAAATTACTGCTTGCTATCATTTTTCTGTTTGATTTTATAAAAAAAATTGGAGAGAAATAAGAGAGAGAAAGAGATAAATTGTTTCAAAAAAAATTTTCCTTCTTCCCTTCATTTTTCCTTCATTTTATCTCTCTCTCCCTTTCCCTTCCCTCCCCCAAGTTCCAAATAGGCTATTAGTTAGACTTCAAATATATATGTATATAAATTAAAATTTCAAGTTTTCGAAGTGTTTTTTCTAAGTTTCTGAAGAGTTTTCGTGAATTATCTTAAAATTTTCCTAAACGTTTTTTAAGAGTTTTCGAAATATTTTTTTAAAATTTCTAAATGAGTTTTGTACCCATACTAAAAACCCGTTTCCTCGAAAACGTGTTTTCTTCTCTCAAATGAGTTTCTTAGAGACTATGGTTCAGATCTGCTTATAAACTGAATTATTTCATTCGTTTATTGCTTTTTCATTGAAAAAAAAAAAGTCAAAATATCGATTATTTGTTAAAAAATTAGTAAAGATAAAAAATAAAAATAAAAAGCTAGTAAAAATCGTTTGGTTCAACACATTTAACTAGCTTTTTCTAAACTGAAAATTCAATTTTAAACCAAAATCTGTCCCAATTCAATCAAGACTTTAACTGGTGACGATAATTGAGAATGGTCATCAGCGCACAGCATAAAAAATTACAGTAGAATCAGTCTCCATAGTCACGTGAAAGATGCCTTGACGATTTCGAGCTCCTTGGGCAACTGCACTAGGAGCTTCAGCCAGATGATATGTGTATGTAAACTTCAAAAAAATTAAAAAAAAATCTGGGACCAAAACTTCTGGCAATCCATTTCTGTCCCAAAAAGAGAATATCTAACGATTTAGAAAATCAATAAAAAAAATTAAAAAATACATATTAAAACCACATCCAACAAATATAAGAATAAGATTGCTCCATTGAAAGAACTCTTACATTTCGTATTTTGCATGATGACAACATTAACATTTGAAGAAGGGATTAAAGTGAAAGCTACTTACATAACTTTTTTTCATTTTTTGGGCAATAATAAGAACAATGGTAACAAGCGGGTAGCAAAAGGTCAAGTTTTAGATAAAAAAAAGTAAATAAAAATTAATTAATTAATTAATTAATAACAACCAATGAGGTCACTACGGTAAATCGCCTGAATAATATATTTCTGTTTCCCTACTTTATATCGGATCTTAATACATTACATTACTTTATTGCCAAAACACCCACAAAATCAAAGTCAATCCACTTAATATTGCATCCACAACTTGGCACAAGATCTCACTGGATCTGCACAATCCCAACGCAAACCAAACATTTACTAACAGCAGCAGCACAGAAATACAACAAAATCCGAAAATATTAAAACGAAATGAATCTATCTCCTGCAACGGGTGATTGCAGAGCAGCCTCTGGTGTAGGGATGAACAGGGCTGGTAGCTCTGTAGCAGTTGTGGGTGTAGTAGGACCTGCCCGAGCGCGCTGGGCATGGGATTCGATTCGCAGAGAGAGCTCCGTAAGAGATGTAGTAGTAGTGCCTTGCTGTCCAGTACAGCGACCTCCGATCGTCGATCCCGGTGCTACTGCCGTCTAGGTCTTCGCCCACGAGGCTGCTGAACTCGTCGTCGACAGACATTGCCGACGGCCACTCGAGGGCGGCTTCGGTCATGAGCTGGAGGCCGGTGTGGTCGATCTGGGCCTGAACCACTACCCGTGAGCTGGAAGCGGTGTAGATGAGAAGCACGGCGAGTAACAATAGTGGACCTCGGAGATATGAAATCGCCATTGATGTCGGCATATGGTTCAACCAGGAGGAGAGTAGTAATGGTTTATAGAGAGAGAGAGAGAGTGAAGTCACAGAGTCACATGACATGCGCGATGAAGTTTCAAGTTTATCGCCGCTTGGGTACAGCTGGGTCTGTCCCCCTGTCTGCCTTAATTACCGCTGCTGCTTTTGTTCTAAAGCCACAATTGGCCGCAAAGATATTTTTACCATGACCTAACGTGACTCGAGCTCAATAATTGTTTGATGAAAAATTCGGACTTTAACATGGAAAATTACTTTTACACATATACGTAAATACACCTTTTTAAAGTTTAAAAAAATATGGATAAATAATTAATTTGTCCCTCTAACGTTGCTTTAAATTTCACTAAATTTTGATTTCTTCTATTGTCTCTTCAATTTTTAAAAAGAATTTTAAAAGTCAATGTAATCCAACATTTTAATATAAGGTAAAAAAATTAAAAATTAATTACATATTGACTCTCTCAAGTATAATTTAATTTTACTTTACACGCTAAACTAAAGTTGTTACATTTTACGCTTAAACTATGAAATTTAAGTTCGTATTAATACTATTGACAAAAATAAATAAATAAATAAATTGAACATTTGTGCCATTTTTTTATTGAATACAATATTTTTTTGTCCGTAGTTAATAAATGCATAGTTTCAAAAATCTCCTTAATAGTGTCAAAGCTAATAATTGATGGTTTATAAAAGTAAGATTTTATGAATGATTTTGGCTATTTTTTTAGATATTTTGAGATAATTTATAATATTTTTTAACCATAAAATTATTTTTTTCTCTATAGATATTAGTATAAAATTTTGGCCAAACAAATCCCTAATTTTAAATTTTATGATTGTGAAAAATGTAACTATTTTTAGTTAAATAAGGGTAAAATAATATTACGTTATAGTTTAGAAGGTTAAAGTATAATTAATATTTAATTTTCTTACTTATTTTAAAAAGTTAAACCGCATTGACATCTTTTTGGAAGTTAGATGGCTTAAATAAAAGAAATCAAAATTCAATATGACATTAAAATTTTAGACAAAATTAAAAGAACTAAATGATTGTTTATCCAAAAAAATATATATACCCTTGGCAAATGTTTAAGTGCTTCATGCGAATTATATTATTTCTAAAAAAACTCATCTCATTGGTAGTAGAAAGTAGGGAGCTCCAACTTTTTTTTTTTTTTGTTCGTGGTACTTATAAGTAATAAGTGGAATGAATCGTAGAAATCCATATCCAGCATTGGGTCTTGTTTTTACCATATATCGGTTCAAAATTTTAAGGCCATCCGTGAATGTACTGTGTTATTCTTTTTTTGTACGGTTAGTTCATTGGTTCAAACTTCGAAGTGCAAGTTGAATATGTCTTTGCTGAGGAGAAATAGAATGCGAAGGTGAAATGTTTTAAAACTCGGATCGGAGGGGCAGGTTGAACCGGAAATCGGTTTAAGCAACGGTCCGAATTGACTTCAAAAATCGCTCTAGGTACAAAACCGTCCTCTTTCGCAAAAACCGCTCGACGCGGTGGTTCAACCGTCGAACCAGTTGAACCGTGAACGGGTTATTGAAACCGGCCGGGTTTGGATCACCACAAAATATCCCTTTTTTAGGGTAGGAAACAGCCCTATTCTTTCCGACGGGAGAAGACATCGCTGGATTCTCGTGGGGGTTCAAACTCCGGGTGCTGCAATGGTGTTTTCCGGCCAAATGTAAGGTAGGTATTGCCGAAACACTACCATCCTTCAACCCTCCAACGATGAGGGCGAAGTAATCACCATTCACACAAATGTCACATGTGTATAGAGAGGATGTTACATGCGGAGAGAGAGAGAGAGAGAGAGAGAGAGAGAGACCGCCTCTTGAAGATCTGCAAGATGAAGAGGAGAAGAAGAAACGCTCCGCCGCTTGAAGATCTGCAAGATGAAAATGAGAAGACAAAATGCTAGTTTTTATATGGGTCCACGTTAGGGTAAACTGAATAGGCTTTTTATTGAGAATGAATAAGGTGTAACAATGGCCATTGTTTTGACTTGATCGACCAATTGCCTCTTGCCATGTCATAATAATATAAAATTTCATCTATATGATACTTTTTCTTTTAAAGTTTTTTGAAACTGATATAATAATAAAAAATTTTAATAAATCCTGCCACCAGAATTTTTATTAAGTTAAACCCTAACTCATCTATGCAATCAAGGGTATCTTTGGATATTTAATTTGTAGAAAAAGAAAGAAAATAAAATGACAGAAAAGAAAGAAAATAAAATAAGATGAAATAGTTATTTTTTATTAGATGAAAAATAAAAATAAAAATAAAAATATGTTTGATAATTTATTACAAATATTTATTTATTTATTTGTATTTATATATATTTATAATATCACGGTCCACTATTAAGTTTAATCTAATTAATTTAATGGTTAAACTATTGATATATAATCTAATTTATTTTTTTAATTTATTTAACGGTCTAAATTTCAAAACATTTTCAAAGTGCCCCTAACATCTTGTTAAAAAATAAAAAGTAAAAAAGCCTAATACTTTTAAACTTGAAAGTGAATTTTAGAGATGGGATTATGGGTCCATTCTGGTGACGCAGAAAGATTCAGCTAGCACGCTTTTGGTTTGTCGTTGTGTTTTTGAGGTAACTTTCGGCTCCCAATGCAAAGTAGCATTGGAAGATGCGTAAGATAATGTTGCCCTTTCTACATGTTTGTATATACGTATATACGTATAAATAATTCAAAATACTAGCTCTGAGTCACAAAACAACTAGTTTAATGTCTTTCAGCTCCTTATACCAACTCCCAGGTCTCACAAAGTGTTAATGCATAAGTTTAAAAAATATTTAAACCTTTAACCGACTATTTTTTTTTAAGTTCATACAATACTACCATTTATATGGTCTATATGAACTTCATGTATTGTTTGAATAATATTTGCCTAAAAAATATATAAGAAGAGATCAAATCGATGACCTTATGCAGTTCATTACACCACCCTAAATAATGCAAAAGCTAGCATTCTAGCCATTTATCACAACCAAGCTCCAGTTGTGCTCATTAAGGCTTTGCATACGATTGAGCATGGGCAAGAGAGTTTAATAGAACTCGACTTCACAACATTCCATAAATGGTGGATGAGAAGTACATTGGGTGGAGCTATAGGTGTCTTTTTGATCGATTATGCAACTTGTGGTTATGTATATTTTAAGTGTAATGATAAACGTATAGAAAAAACAATCTTAGATTATAATCATGTTTAATAACACAATGGCAGTGCTAGTTCAAAATTTTTTATTCGCATCCAAACTTGCACTCAAAAGCAAATGACCGTGTTGTAATTTTACCGGTTAAATTTTCAATAATTCTTCTCAAGAATTTGTACAAATCTAGCAAAAGTATGATATTAGGAAACTATGGGATCAAATTGCTAAAAACAAGTGAAGAATTAAATCTATGTTAACAAAAATTAAACCTAAAATCTTCAAGAGTTTTGGGAATTGATTGGCTAATCTCTAAGCAATTATCAACTAGAGCAAAAAGATTAAACCTAATTAATTTTAATAACTTGCAATTCAAATTGATTAATTAGAAAATCAAATGAGTTTTAAAAGGATTGTGGATATAGTTAATCTAATCTACCAATTCTCACATGTGATTAAATAAGAGAGTTTAGATAACTAAATCAAGAATCTCTCCATGAATCCTTGATTTGGAGAATTTAGACTTGAAAATCTTGAGTTCTCTCACAATTAAAGTATGATTTGAAAACCTTTATGAGATCCTTAAAAGCAAATTATAAATTATTCAAACCATGATTATAAATCTAAAATTTCTAGATAAATCTAGAGCTGGACATCTCCCTTCTCCCATGCACCCCTCAGCTATGCCTTTGAGTTTTGCCCAACTGGTTGCGTCTGAGGCCTCATAGTCTGTTTGCTTTTCTTTGTTCCTTTGTTTGCTTTTAGTCTCTTTGCCCTTGTGCTGTATGGCCCTTTACAAAAAAAAAAAAAAAAAAAGATAAATCTACTTCAATTAAGAAGAGAAGAATAAATTTAAAGATATTCAATAGAATTAGAATATTCTCATTCAATCTCTATGTAATTCTTGATAGATTCTCACAATTACATCCACATGAAGAGTTTAGCTAGAGAACTCCATCATAGAAAGCATGTAGAAGTATTGAGAAGATATAAAAAGCAATAGATCTAGCCTTTTATAGATGAAATTTAGGATTTGGTTTCAAAGAAAATAGAAAGAAAATGTTAAGAAAATCAAAGAAGATATAAGATCTATATCTAACACAACTTATCTAAATTTTTCTAAGTTCTAAAGTGAGAGAGAGTGAGAGAGAGTCCTTTTCAAAAATGCCCAAAAAGGCCTTATATACATATATTTAAAAATAGGGACTGCATAAACCGATTGATCTAGTAGGGAGGCAATCCATCAGCTGATTGATCGAACTTCGAGGGGCTTTTGATCGGAAAAACACCCATCTAAAGTTTGGTTTTGGAGAACCTCTACAGCTGCAGTAGAGCAATCAATGAATTTCTAACGTCACCGATTGAACGAGAAGTTAAGCGATCGATCACCCGATCGATTTGTCTGTTGGGCCGATCGATTAGTTGACTAATTTCTGCTCATTTTCTCTTTGTTTAAATTCCGTTTCTTGCAAAAAGAGATTAAAGCATATTTAGGCCATTTCAAATGATAAAACAACAATCTAATATGTACAAAAATAGCTAACAATTCACTAATTTGGGTTTATATTACACTTTTTGAGTGTAATCATTATACAAATAAAAAATTCTTACATAATTTATCATCAGAATGATGTAGTTGAATAAGAGTCGTTCACTTTAAAATAAAATAACTATCATAATGGGTCTAAATTACAATAATGTCATTTGTACAAATTTTTTTGAAAGAATAATATTTTTTAATAACACAATTAAGCACTTCAAACAAAGTACTTTTAATGGTGTTACAATTACGTGCATTTGATAATGCATAATCACTTCCCATTTAAATATAAAAATTGAGGAAAAACTTATCTCAATTTTAAATACAAGAGATTAACTTCTTAATTTTATTTTCACTTCAATTAAGATGTCAATCTAAAAGTTTTTTTTACATTTATTGATGATGCAGTAAACTTGTAGGTCTTTACTAGATCAATACTTGCAAAGATCAAGAATTATAGATAACACTAAACATTAGTGTGGTGTTAGCCCAATGCTTTTCGATGTTTAAGTTAGCACAGTTAGAATATTGGAATCGTGATTGATTGTAGTGAATAATTGTAGCTTACCTTTGTAAGCACCCCATTTTTGACCGCTCAGCAGTCTACACTCCGTCCAGACTTGTTTTCAAGTCATTGTGGGCATGTTCCTATCGAAACCAATCCTCTAGGTCCAAATTCCATCTTTCCATCGCTTCCCGGGCCTGTCAGGCCCAAATAAAGGCAAAATGACCAAAATGCCCTTAGGGGCATTGTCCTTTTTTATTCCAATTCCAATTCCAATCCCTCTCTCGAGACAGTTTATTCCTCGAGATGGTCCGAGTAGCAAAACTACTCACAAAATCGTCAGAGTGGCGGAAACACTCACAAAACCGTTAGAGTGGCGGAAACACTCACAAAGCCGTTAGAGTGGCAGAAACACTCACACCGTTAGAGTGGCGGAAACACTCAAAACCCAGGCACGTCTCTTCGGAGTCGGTAAGACCCCTTTCCAATCCCTCTCTGGAGACAGTTTATTCCTCGAGACGGTTCCAATCCAGGCACATCTCTTCGGAGACGGTAAGACCCCTTTCCAATCCCTCTCTCGAGACAGTTTATTCCTCGAGACGGTCCGAGTAGCAAAACTACTCACACAACCGTTATAGTAGCGGAAATACTCACAGAACCGTTAAAGTAGCGGAAATACTCAACCGTTAGAGTAGCGGAAATACTCACAGAACCGTTAGAGTAGCGGAAATACTCACAAAACCGTTAGAGTAGCAAAACTACTCACACAACCGTTAGAGTAGCGGGAATACTCACAGAACCGTTAGAGTAGCGGAAATACTCACAGAACCGTTAGAGTAGCGAAAATACTCACAGAACCGTTAGAGTAGCGTAAATACTCACAGAGCCGTTAGAGTAGCAGAAATACTCTCAAATCGTCAACCCCGTCCGAGTGGCGGAAACACTCAAAACCTAGGTCAATACCCATGGCTGTTAGCCCACTTCGGTGAAAAATGACTAGACTACCCTTAGGACCTTTTGCGAGACTTTTCGGTCAAGATGACCATTTTGCCCCTAGGCATCTGAACGCCCCGAGAACCACACCGGCTCTGGGTATCAAACCGGTAACCTTCTGAGAATACTTTTTATAGTATTCTCAACCTTCCCTTCTCTTTCCGGATCATTCCGAGTCAATTCCGGCCAACTCGGTACAAAATGACCGTTTTGCCCCTGGAGGGTCGGTCTCCTTCTTCGACCACACCGGCTCTGGGTATCAAACCGGTAATGTCCCGAGAATACTTTTTATAGTGTTCTCGACCTTCCTTTACCTTTCTGAACCATTCCGAGTCAGTTCCGGCAAACCTGGTACAAAATGACCGTTTTGCCCCTGGTGGGCCGGTCTCCATTTCCGACCACGCTGGCCCTGGGAATCAAACCGGCAACCTCTGAGAACATTCTAAATAATGTTTCCAGATCCCAAGTCTTCTTCCGGGACAGTTTGAGTCTGTCTCGGCAGTTTTCCGGTCCGATTGACCGTTTTGCCCCTAAAGGCTCGGTCAACCTTTCCGACACATCCAATCCTCACTTTTCAAGTCAAATACCTCCAGGACACTATTTTAAGTGTTCCTGCTCCTTTCCGGCCTTCCGGGTCACTCCCGGCTCCTTCAAATCATTCCCGGACTTTCCGGAGTCACTCCTAGTGAAGCCAGGCTAAAGTTTACATGGTAGTCACTAGTACAGGCGCCCAAATCTAGTCAAAGATACGTTGCTTGCCGACCTTAATTGTTTCCTAAATGGCTGGCGCCACTAGTGGCGCCAGGCCATTTTTTGGCTTGGCGCCACTGCTAGTGGCTCCAGGCTTGTCCAACTTCTATAAATACAGAGCCTCGATCAACGTGAAAGAGGTCGGCAAACTTAACCTAAGAATCCTATATTTCGATATACAGAGCTCGAGCACCTCCAAAACCCTGGCCTCCTTAGGTTTTCTAAACCCTAGCCACTATACACAAACCCTAACCTCCTATACACTCATACACTCCCCCATACACTCATACCCTAACCTTCAACCATCCTTGGAAGACTTGAAGAGCTGTCATCTAAAGCTTGAAGACAATCCTTGAAGGTTGAAGAAGAAGTTCAAGACCGAAGACCGAAGACCGAAGACTGTACGGCGCGCAAAATAAACAAGAAACAAGGTAGGCTTTCTCTTTAATTTTCTGCACTTCCCCCCTTTCTCTTCTCTCTCCAACCCACTTGGGTTTTCTCTATTTTAATCCCCCATCTCTTTCCCCCCCTTTCTTTGCATGCTTGAAACAAGGGGATTCCCGGTCCATGTGTAGGATTGGACTATGGGAGAGTCACCGTGTCGGGGGCTTTCTTCTAGTCTAACCAAAGACCACGTGGGTCCGGCCCCCTTGATTATATGGTGAAGCCTTAACCTTGTATGTTTACGACCCCAAATTGCATTGTGCATATCATAATCTTGCATCTTCCAAAATTTGTTTTCAAAATCGTTTTCAAACTTGTTTTCAAAATTACATCAAAAGCTCTTTTTCAAAAACATGTTCTCAAAACCACAATTCTAGGGTGATTCTAGCCTTTTCATGGCTAGGGTTACTTTAGGAAAGTGTTATATTAAAAGTGGCCTTTTGGGTCTATATTTCCAAACTTTGTTTTCAAAACCGCTTTCCTAAATTGGTTCTAGCCCTCTTATGGTTAGAATCGCTTTAAGAAAGTGAGACGTTTTCATACTTTCCAAAAACTCTCTCTTCAAAAATCTCTTCCTAAAAATCTCTTTTTCAACATACTTTCCTAAAACTCTCCTCTTCAAAATTGTTTTCAAAAAACTCCCTTCTAAAATCTATTTTTCAAAACTCTTTTTTTTAACTCCTTTCTAAAATCCTCTCCCCAAAATCCACTTTCTAAAAACTCTCTCCAAAAATCTTTCCAAAAACTTTCTTTCCAAAATCTTCCTTCTAGAAATTCCCCCCTAGGATCTTCCTTCCAAAATCTATGTTTCCAAAAACACACTTTCCAAAACTCCTTCTCTTTAAAATCTTTTTCCAAAAACTCTCTTTCCAAATTCACGTTCCAAAAACTCCTCCCTAGGATTTCCTTCCAAAAACTCGTTTCCAAAAGGGTATTTTCCAAAAATCTCTTTCCTTAGAGTCCAAGTCAAGCCCTAGAGCTAACCATTAGGAAACCCTAATTTTCTTTCCAAAAACATGATTTTCAAACTTTGCCCTAAACCTAGGTTTCCAAAACCTCTTGTTTTCTACATCAAAACTATACATGTTCCCAAAACCTATTTTCTACGTCAAAACTAGGGTTTCTAGAATCTTCCTTTCCAAATCCTTGCCAAATCCAATCTTCCCTTTAGGAAACCAAATCCTATCTCCCTGTTTAGAAAACTAGATCTCGTCCTCCGTTTTTGGAAACAAAATCCAACCTTTCTCTTTTAGAAACCAAATCTAACCCCTTCCTAATCCAAACCTTTCTTAATTCAATTCCCTCCTAAACCATAAGTTTCCTAAACCCTAGCTTTAAACCTTTCCTTAAATTTTAAAATCCAACTCTTTCCTAATTCAAATCCTTCCTAAACTTTCACTCTCCTAAATCTTAAGTTTCCACAACTTGAACATAAAAATCTTTCCTAATTCAATCCTTTCCTAATCCTACCCCTTTTCCAAATTTCAACTTTCCAAATCTAATTTTTCAAACCTTTTCTAAACTCAAACCTTTCCTAATCTCAAGATTTTCTAAAACCCTAAGTTTCAAATCTTTTCAAATTTAAAACTTCCTAAATTCAAAACTTTCTTAAGTTCAAATCTTTCTAAACCTAAAAACTTTCTAAATTCTAAACTTTCTTAAACTTCAAATCTTTCCAAATCTAAGACTTTTCTAAACTCAAAACGTCTTTCTTAATTCAAACATTTCCTAAATTGAAAATTTTCCTTTTTCAAACCTTTTCAAATTCTAAACTCTCCAATTTTCAAAACTTCCCTATTTCAAAACTTTCCTAATTTGGGAACTTTCCTAATTTGAAAACCTTTCCTATTTCAAAACTTTCTAAATTCAAAGCTTTCCTAAGTTCAAAATTTTCCAATTTCCAAACTTTCCTAATTTCAAAACTTTCCAAAATCAAAACTTCCATTTTTCAAACATTTCTAAATTCGAAACTCTCCTAATTTGAAAACTTTCCTAATTCAAAACTTTCCTAAGTTGAAACTTCCCTAAACCAAAACTTTCCTAATTCACAACTCGGAACTTTCCAAAAATGAAACTTTCCAAAGATAACACTTCCTAATTCAAACATTTCCTAAATCCAACCTTTCCTAATCTCCTAAACCTTCCAAGTCGAGTCAAGCTTTTCCTAAGTCTAGGTTTCCTAAACCTTCATCTTTCTCTTTTTCAAAACAAGTCCAAATCTATATTTTCAAATCAAAGTCCAATTTTCTCAATTTCAATTTTCAATCTCCTCTTCCAATTTCAAATCCAATTCAATCTCTCAATCTTCCAATCCAATCTCTCTCTTCAAATCAATCCCTTTTCAATCGGACTCCGGTCCGAACTACGACTGACCTGATTCCCCCGAAGGGATACGTAGACAACCTTCATAGGTGCGGTCACAATACTTTTCAAACTTTCAATTCCACCCTCATGGGTGTGGTTTCCAAAATCTTTCCAAATTTCAAATTCCAATCAATTTTCAAATTTCAATTTCAAAATTTCTATTTTCAAATTCTTATTTCCAAGTTTTCAAAGTTTCCAATTTCAATTTCATCTTTTCAAATCTATTTTCAAATCTAATCAATTTCTTTTCAAATCAATTTCTATTTTCCAATTCTTTCATCTTGCACTTGAATATCATGCATCATGGTTCTTTTCAAACATTGTTTTTCTAAAGTGAATAGGGTTGAACATATGTTAATTAAAGACTCTCATAGGTGAATCTAGGGTAGATTGACATGTAGGTACCGAAAGGACGGGGTAGGGTGATAGTTTAGTGCGTCTTCCATATACGTAACCAACCTCCGAACCTAGATCACTGTTTTCAAAGACCAAACGGAGTTATTTTTCAAAAAAAGGGCTAAATGTTTTCTAAAGGTTGCCAAACAACCCGTTTTCCTCAAAAACCCTCTCTTGAGGAGATGTTTTTCAAAATCGTTTTTCAAAACCTTAAGTGTAGTTTTCGGACTATGCTTAGTTTTTGAGTGACCTAACTCACCTTAATCAAGTTAGGTGGTGACTCCGAATCTTTTTCAAAAGCCCTTTATTCAAACCTAATTTTCAATTCAAACATAGTCGCACTCATTCTTCTAGGAGGGTGAGTTCTAACGAGAGAGTACAGCATTTTTCCCGCTTGGGTGAGTATTCCTCGGGCACGAAAAATCTGGGCGCGACAACTTTTTCATAGAATGAAGTCCTTGCTTTATAGCGGACTAGTATAATGATTTTGGCATGATTATTTGCCCTGAATCTTAGTTAATTGTTTAACAATGAGGATATGATTAGGGTATCCAAGCTAAGATCTCGGGCCTCCCAACTGGTGACGAATCTCTCGAGATGGGGTCCAAACAAATCGGGAACCCGATCAAGGACTCCTTTGAAGTGAGGCTAAATGCTCGTTGTTGATCTCAAAGAACACCTTCAATCTCTTCAAGATAAAATCATTTCAATTCGATTGCCTCTAGGGCTCTTTAATCAATATGGCTTCTTCTATTTCTTCAAGGCTTCATCAATTTTTTCAGCAGAACTTCTAAGTCTTGTGATCTCTTCAACTGATCTTCTATTCTTCTTTAAACATATTTAATCTTCTCAAGATGAGATTGTAAACATGAACTTGTTGAATGTGTCAACCCATTATGCTTATCAACCCTCAATTCTTCTTGATAAGTTTCTCAACACACAAAGTAACTCAATATCTTCCAATGTGACAAGCTCCAAGTCATGAACCTATTGAGATAAAGGCAATACATAATTTGCACACTAAGTAGAGTCATTAGATCATTAGACCATGTTTTGTTATCATCAAAATCAAGGCATAGAGTTTGTGCTTTGAAGAAGTCATTTCAAGCCTTAGAAATCTTAGTTGGATAATACATGAAGAGCTTGAAGACATTAAAGAAGATTGAAGAAAACTTACAAAAAGTGAAGGTCTAAGTTAAAAATGAGTCGATCCCTCCAGCTCAATAATCAACACTTTGAGACAGGCCATGGACCAAAGTTTGCATAATGAAGGAGTCGACACATTGGTGCAGAATGCAAAGTCTTCAAGAATGCAAAAAAGGGTTAACACCTTTAGACAGAGCCTTGATGAAGTTTTGTTAAAAGCTAAAAGAGTCGACTTCTTGTTCTTTAGGAGCTGACTCATTCAAACAGTACCTTGGTGAAATTTGCCAAAACTCAAGAAGGGCTGACTCCTTCAAGTAGAAGAGTTGACTCATTTGGACAGAGGGTTGAGGACGCTGGCGCAAGAGCAAAAAAGGTCAACCCCTTTAGCAAAATAGTTGACTTCTTGACTGTAACGGCTAGTTTTTCAAATGGCTTATTAGTGTGATTTTGCATTAAATACACCCTAACTACCAACAACGACTATAATTAATTCAAGGCCATATATATAAGATACCCACAACATTTATAGAGGAGAACTTGGAGATTTATGAGCTGAACAATATCTTAATTGCTGATTCTCTACACCGAACTGAGAAATTCTCTTTACTGGGGTACTAGTTGCAATTCCACTTACTTATACACTCTTTGAGAGAATTATCCATTATATAATCTTTGTATATTTCACTTGGGAAGGTTTGTAAAGCTGTGAGTTTGAGTGTTCTTCTTAAAAATACTTGTAAGTTTGGGTGAAACTTGAACAAAATCATTTGGAGGGTTTGAGAACTTGAAAATAACTATTGTAAGAAGTGAGCTGGGCGCTTGGTAACTAGCACCTGCTGTGTAAAGGACTTTTGTATAGTGAAAGAGCTTTCAAGAGAGTATTGGGAGTAATGACATAGGTCACACGTTTTATAAATCTGGTATTCATTTTTGTGCTATATTTTTCATTCTAGCATCTCATTACTTCTTTGCATTATACTTACATTATTTGATTTACAATTCCTTTAAGTTATTAGCTTTTAGATTGTATTATTATGTAAATAGTTAAAAAAAAACCTAATTTACCCCTCCTCTTAAGTTACATATTTGGGCCAACACTCACCTCTCCCTTTCGGCATGTACCGAACTAAGAGGTCTAATTTATCAGGTCGGGATGGTTCTCATCACCCCAGTTAGTAAATACGCATACTATTCAAGTATAATACCTATACATATGTATGAATAAAAAAAATTCGTTCTCCATCCAAATTTAAAACCTCATGAAAAATACTCAGCTTTTTTGAGTTGGAGTATACAGTACACGTATTAAACGTTTTATGTATTATACTTTTAAAAAAAACTTAATTAAAACTTAGATATAATCTAATATAAGTTTAGCATATTATTAATTCTATATTTAATATATAATTATAATAGTACAATTATTGACCATTAAATTCATTTGACTTTATCGGTTGTAAAAAAAAGTTTGTAGCACATGATTTTTGTATCTTTATTACTATCATATCATATATATTTGTAAATTTTTTTAATAATATATTTAAATTATTAAATCTATTTTTTTAATACTTAAAATATTAAATTAAAAATTAAAATTCATAAATTAACCCATCCTTATATCAATTATTGAAATAATAAAATAAATTTATTCATCTACCACTTTAATTTAGCTGTTTGTTAATTCGATACATATAATCTAAAGCTACTTACTAGCATATATAAGAATACATTGTTTATAAATTTTATCGTATTTTTTGTCATGACTTTTTAACTATTGTTCATATTATACCCAAATAATTATATATTCGTATTTTTGACGTTTTTATACTTTTATATCAAATTTTATTACTATAATTTTTAAGATAAATTATATTAAATCTGTACGTATTACCTTTTTTTTTTTGCCATCCCGTATCTTATTAATTATCCTCATTATATTTTAATTTTATCAAAAACACGCGGCTGAACGTCATACTCCAATTTTGTAAGGAGCGAAGCCATAGAAACAAACCACAGTCCTGTCACAGCCCGGCCCAGACCGATTGGCGACCCGGAAACCCATTCAAGTCTACCTAGTCGGGCTAGCCCTAATACTGGCACTGCTTACGGTGGGTCATTTCGTGGATTTAATGAAATTCCAGGACTTCTCCAGAAATTTTCGATATCAACAAGGCTAAGTAGATAATTTGGAGGAATCTTTCCCCTCGGCCACCTTCCTCATACAGTAGATTTGCAGAAACCCCTCTCTCTCTCCCCAGTGATGGCTATGCCTCCGCACAATCAGTTCCAACAACAACAGCAATCTAAATCCTACAGGTAACCCAAAGCTAATTTCGTCTTCCAAAGCCCTAACAATTTCAGATATTTTCTTAATCAATCTCATATACGTTCAACTCTATTTTTTTCCTTCTTATTTTTATTTTTTATTTCTTCGTTTTGTTTCAGGAATTTTTACAACATAGACGGTCAGATTTCCCCGCCGGTCGCCTATTTCAACGGCCCTAATGTCCCCGATCAGTCCCAGCATCCTCCATATATCCCTGCCTGTACTTTCTCTCTCTAAATAAATTTATATATTTTTTCATGTTCTTTCTTTGATGACAGTTCGTTTCCCTAATCAGACGAATCGTGCTGTTTTGGATTTGTTCTTTGTGGTTCCAGTTCACGTGGTTGGATTCGCACCGAGTCCGGTTCCTGCGGTCGACGGCAGTGACGGTGGAGTCGAATTGCAATGGAACTACGGTTTGGAACCGAAGAAAAAGAGACTGAAAGAGCAAGATTTCTTGGAGAACAATTCGCAGATATCTTCCGTCGATTTCTTGCAAGCTCGATCGGTCTCGACAGGTTTAGGTTTGTCACTTGACAATGGTCGCTTGGCTTCGTCAGGTGATTCATCTTTTCTTGGCCTTATTGGGGATGACATTGATCGCGAGTTACAGCGACAGGATGCTGAGATTGATAGATTCCTCAAAGTTCAGGTCTGGGTCTATATAAAGACTGTATCTAACATAGTTAATAACTATTCTTACATTGGGGAAAAAATGGGGTTTTGTTTTACAGTCATCATTGTCATTTGCAAGTTTTCTCCTTTGGTATGGCACTTGATATGGCACTCAATCTGATTCGCATGTATGAAAATGGTTGTATCTGCATGAAAATATGTTTGTTTTGTCCATGGTTTGCATCGTTTTTGTTTCCATGATATTCTTTACTGGATTTGTTTAATGCGTTTGATATATTTTCTAACTGAGTAAATTGGTTTTCTAGTGTTATGTATCTTTTGGTTCTCTGTTATTAATGTACCTCCTTGAATGGTATGACTAATAAATTGGAAACATAAGATTGGCAGTTTATGGAGCGGCTGGGTATCCTGTAAAGATTTGAATAAATTGTAAAGTTCCTTCAGAAAATATATGTATCATTATCTACATGTTTATTAGTGAGGGGTTATCCCGCCAAAATTGGATTAGGTTGTTGCCTTTAGGAGAATATAAATGGGTTGTTAAGTTTTTGCATACGTGTTTGTAGAAAGCTTATATCCTTTTTGGTGCACTTACTTGATTGGGAAGCGAGGGTATGCAGCCAAAAATGGACATTCTGTGTTTGCATTTGAGTTATGCCATTTGACTTTCTGTACTTCTGAAAGTGTACATTTTCTTTATCACACATTTGAAAAGGAGGGAGTGAGGGATTTAGTAAAATTTCCTGTAACTTATATCAGACTTTTCCAGTTATATAACATTTACATGTCATGGCACCAACACAAGCTCTAACTGTCGTGCAAAACATCATATCCTTGGGTTGTTTTTGTACATCTTATATAAAGTATGTAGCTAATTTTGGTTGCATTAGAGCATAGAATCTTAACCTTGTCGATGTATCATTGATTAAAATCATAGCCATTCAATTACAATCAGATGTGACTACAGCTTCTCCAACGGTGCTATTTTGTTTCGGAAACCATTTCAAGTATATTAGTGCTAGAAACTGTTGATATTCACCTTTTCATGCCACCTTTTCATTCAATTTTCATGTGATGCCCAAACGTGCCCTGATTCAATTCCCATGCAACGGCTTTCTCAATTAACAGTTAATTCTATTCTTAGTTAATTGAACTGGAAGATCAAGCCAATTACCAGATTGCCAACTTTAAATGAACGTTGAATGATGTGGAAATGGAAACCTTGGAAACATTGTTTTTGTTCATTGAATATTTATTAAGTAGGGGATTTTAGTTAAATCTACAAATATTAGCTGGTAGTCTGTTGTTGTTATTAATTATTTTGTAGTTCATTAATTCTGTCTTCCTTTTTTTTCTTTTTTCTTTTTTTTTTTTTTCTGGCTATAAAAGGGTGACAGACTGAGGCAAGAAGTCCTAGAGAAGGTTCAGGAAAACCAACTTCAAACTCTGTCATATGTCGAAGAAAACGTCCTTCAAAAACTCCGTGAGAAAGAAGCAGAGGTGGAAAATATCAACAAGAAGAATATTGAGCTTGAATTGCGAATGGAGCAGTTGGCTGTGGAAGCGGGTGCTTGGCAACAACGGGCCAAATATAATGAAAACATGATTAACACCCTTAAGTTCAATCTTCAGCAAGTCTATGCACAGAGTAGAGATAGTAAGGAAGGGTGTGGCGACAGTGAGGTAGATGATACAGCCTCTTGCTGCAATGGTCGTGCTATTGATTTCCACCTTCTCTGCAAGGAGAACAATGAAAGGAAGGGGTTGATGACTTGTAAGGTTTGTAGAGTTAATGAAGTTTGCATGCTTTTGTTACCTTGTAAGCATCTCTGCCTGTGTAAAGAATGCGAGAGTAAGCTTAGTCTGTGTCCCTTGTGTCAGTCCTCAAAGTTTATGGGCTTGGAGGTCTATATGTAATAGGATAATATGGAAGTCTAATACTTATCAGAAAAAAAATGTGAAAGTCTAATGTTGTGTTAATGTTATATGCATTGTTCTTGTTTTGGTAGTTTCTTTGTTACTAGCATGATGCTTTTCGTTTTATGGCACTCTATGTAGTATACTCTTTGAAGACTTCCCTGCATGTGTGTGGGTTCTGCTCTCTTTATAAACAATTGGTGGTGACACAGCATTTCTTTGGTTTTATACCAAAAGTTCTCTTTAATAGTTCTCCAGCTTGTTTTAGGCTCTGTGCTGGGATACATTTGGCATGCATATTGTGAAGTAAAATCAGCCTATACTTCCATTACTTATTTTCTCTGTATAAAAGTCTATGCTTAGTAGATGTTTTTAACCTTCTCTGGATTCCATGGATGATATAAGAAAACTTAAAATGAAAACATTTGCTGAGAAAGTCATTGATTTTGGAGGAAAGTAAAAGAAGAAATTCGATACGGGTGTCAGGTTGCGAGCATGTGTCTAATTATTGGATTTATCTAATTTTCATGTTCAAGAATACCAGGACACAATAAGATTTCGTAGTCTTGGTTTGCATAATTCTCATGTCTTTTTGTGATATTTAGGCATCCCTATCATTACTCAAGTGTGACCAATTTGATACACTGTACACATATCCCATGTCCTTACTCAAGTGTTGTGTCTGACATTGGTGTTGTACACATATCCCATATCCTTTCTCAAGTGTCGTGTCTAACATTGGTACTTCAAAAATTCAGAAGAGTCCATGTAACCTAGAATAATGTGATGCAGAAAGAATGTGCCAGAAAACAAGTAGAGCTTTAGGCAGCCACGGTACACAAATAATGCTAGAGGTTAGGTTTCTACAATATCCACCCCTTTTGGCATTTGTATTAGTTGGACCAACTAATGGCCTTCTTTTGAGTTTGACATTATCTCCGTTAAGTTATTGCTGCCATGGGACTCATGCTCAAGGATCAAAATTTCGTTTCAATAGGTTGTTTCGGTTGGCTTGAAAACGAAAATGTTTCATAAATATTTTGAAAATGTTTCAGAATGTTTCGGAAATATTTCAAAAGTGACAAATATTAAAATAGTAAAATATAATTTTTTATACGAAAACTCTACACTTTTTATAGAAATTTTAAATTTGGGTTAATACAACTTATTGTTTAAGTATATAGCATTGTGTTTTGGTGTATTTTTTTATGTTTCATTGTGTTTTGATTGTAATAATAGTATTTCGTTATTTCACTACTGTTTCGTTTTGGTCCCTTAGGAATAGAAAACGAAAACGGAAACGTTTCGGCCGTTTCAGTGAAAACAAATAAAAATTTTGTTCCTTGCTCATGTTTAATAAATTTGTGACCACAATTTAGTTCCTTATTGAACATCTTCATGTTACGAATAAAGTCTTCAGGATACAATTGATATTCATCTATTGTAATTATTGGATAGGAATCTGTTGATGCTTAATCATTAGTAACTTGACGACTCTCTTTGTTTCATACTCTACTTGTTCCAAGTTTTCTTCGTGGATAGAAGAATGCAACAATTGCAAAAACGGGGATTTTAGTAGTAGGTGGCATCCCCTCTCAGTTTTGAGTAGGCAGAACCATTCGATTTTGGTTCTTCTCCACATACTTACCAGTTGGTACAGGAATTTGCCTATTGTGAGGACATGAGTAAAGCGCTATGTTCTGTCTTTTTATTTTTTTATTATTTTTATTGTACATAAGATCACTTGCATCCGTTTTATGTTGCTTTATACTACAAAATCTTATCATCTAATCTCTTTGAGCATCAATTTGTGACAAGCTGTTTACTTATCCTAGTTTGAGCGAACAGTAGCGACAATACGGCATTTTGAATATTAATGTTCAGCATGGTTCCTACTGGCATGACTTGATTCTCTTTGAGCATGGTTCGTGACAAGCTATTTACTTGTCCTAGTTTGAGTGAGCATGGTATTTTGAATATTAGTGTTCAGCACGGTTACCACTTGCTTGACTTGGCAGAAAGCTGGATGTTTACTTGATAGAATTATGTTTTTTTCTCTAGGTGCAGTAAAATTCTATTTTTGTTGTCCTTACATGGTGAAAAAGGGTGTTAGGAAGTAAGAAATACAAGATCAATAATGATGCTACTTGCACCACTTGATTGAAGAATCTTCAATAGTAGATTGCTAATGCATGGACACATGCATGCAACCTTAAAGGTGAAATTACAAGTGATAAGATGTGAGTTTTCCTTCTCTCTCTCTCTTTTTTTTTTTTTTTTTTCATTTTCAGTTTTTAGGGGAAAGAAGTTAGCCATTATAGTCTGTTGTGTTTTGTAGAACTTCGAGTGTTGTATTATGGTGCGTTCAATTAGATTAGAAAAGCCAATAGTGGGTTACTAGACAGGCTAAAGTAGTTTTAAAATGGATAGGCAATGATTAGGCTGATTCGCCCAGTTGGCAAGTCAAGCTGAAGGCCTGGATTCAAGTTGGAGGAGCTTCCACCTAGTCAACTCTTAAAGCATTGCTTACACCTAGATTCAGGAACAAGTGGAGGAGTAATAAGAGAATGAGAAAAGCTGGCGGCAAGTTTTTCAACTGAACTTCTACACAGTTTCAACGGAAGCATCATTGAAAATTATTGATATTGGATGCTCATATTGTGCTTTTTGAGAATTAATTACGTCGGAAGCCTGAAAATTGTCCCAATGCTTTCAAGGTTCATATCCGTGGCTAAGATTACTGACTTAGAAGTAGGAAGAAGAAAAAACCGCAGAAGCACCAAGTCAAGAACCAAGTTTGTAAGCACTGTTGTCTTGATGCTGTGGATATACCGATACAAGGATGCACATTCATCCAAGTTAGAACAGAAGGCTTAGGGTGAATTTAAATGACTGTCAGCTGTGTAAAGCATACGGCTTTCTGCAGCTTGAGTAGTCACGAGCTCTGCGTAGACATTGGCTAACCTTGGCCTTATGCAAGTTTTGAAAATCCGAAGCTTCAGATGTACATAATACTCCACTTTGATCTGAGTTAGTGTCAGGTTATGGAATTAAATATTGAGGTCTCAGGGTTATATATTTCTGGTTCTTATGATTTAAAGTTCAGGGATGGTGGTTAAGTTTTTTGAATTACTTGATATTGGGAAATATATCAGATAGCCAGTGTGTTTTTTATTGCTTAAAATCTGCTAGCAGTGAAGAGGGTCATTATTGCCGAGAAAAGAGATGGTGTCCAATTTGCTTGGTCCTTGTAGTTGCTCATGTGAGATTTCTGGTTGATGCTCTCTTGCTGCATCTTTAGCTAGTCATTCAGCTTTGTTGAAGTATCAACAATGGGTTAACATTTTTGGTGTTCGGTGCCATCGAGGTTAAACAGAAAACACGGGTCGATATATCTTCTTTGAGTAGTCAATAATTTGTGTGATGGACATCATGCTTGTGTGCGAGGCACAAGTGGGCGCCCATGAAATTCGAAATTTGAACAGTTCAGAGGTCTCAGTAGTAAATTTTCTTTGTTTGACCTCTATATTTCATTTTTGCTGCATTAGCTTTTCAATGAAGTTGGATACTTGGTTGAAGAATTTATTTATGGATCTTGGCTTCAATTTGTTTGACAGCTGGTAGCTTGAAGATTATCTGTAGTATGTGTTGTGTATGAGAGGTATGCTTTTCCTATACATGCCTATGGATTTGGTAGTTAATGGATACATGGAAATATTGACGTATTTGTGGCATTGAACTGAAGCTAATTATTATATTGGTTTGTGCTTAAAGATGGGGATTGGGTTGTGGGATAATGCCCTACCTGGTGGGTTTTTGCTCCTTTGGCAATCCCACGTTGGTTGGGAATGTCAAGGGAACAAAGCTTAAGGCTTATATAAGTATGGTTATATTTTTTTGGTTAAGTGTATTAGTCAATAGATTAGGTAGTAACTTTTGATTTTAGTAAAATTTTTCTTAAAGAGGTGAAAGTTAAAGTTTAGCTAGTGGAGAAGTTTAGTAGGTGTCTTTAGAGTGAGGAGAAAAAATTGTGTGATTGTAATAATTTTTTACATAGCGTATTTTTTTGTAAAACTGATGGTTTTTTCCTATTTTGGGAGTTTTTCACGAAAATTTTTTTGTTATATTTTTCTCTATTTATTTTGATATTCTTGTCAAAAGGTACATCCAAAAAGGAGGTGAATTTGGGAGGGTCAAACTCTCAACAAGAGGTATTAAAGCTTTTTTTGTTGTAATTTTTTTTTTAAAATTCTGAGTATACTCTGTGGTTGCAGTTTTGATTGATCTTTCACATCAGAAAAAATTTTCTTGAGATTATTAAAGGTTTCTTTTGTAGAGTAGAATTTTGGTGTGGTAGTATGGATACGTACAGTCTAAGGAGGTTTTATTTAGGAGATTGAGTTTTAAGCGGGACCAGTGTGACCCTTCTAATCTTTTTTGAGAATCTTGAAGTTTTGTTTATGAAAGATTTGAATCTATCTTAGGAACTTACTTAGTGAGTACTATTCATTTATACGGTAAAAATTCATCAAGATAACATAAGGAAGTAAGGTTTCAAACCCTATTAGATTTAATGTGAAGAAATTTGATGGGCAAATCAATTTTGGCCTCTTAGCAAGTGCAAATCAGGAATATTTTGATTCAATTAGAATTACATAAGGCATTGAAAGGCAGACTAATGCTTGAAATTAGCAGTGATACTAGCGCAAGTAGATTTGAAATGAGCGATGGAGATTGAGAGCATTTAAATTTGAGAGCAGCAAGTGCGATACGTCTATCCCCTGCTAAGAATATTCTTGCAAATGTGCATAGAATATCTACGGCAAAGGAACTCTGAAAAAAACTTAAAGAGTTGCATCAGATGTAGGGCGTCTCGAATTGGGTGGTGAAGAAGCAGTTTCATACACTATGGATGAGTGAAGGAACAATTATTTCAGATTATTTAAGTGTTTTCAATGGCATTGTCTCTGAAATCGAATATATTGGAGTTAAAATTGAAGATGAAGATCAAGCTTTAAAGCTTATCTAGTCTCTTTCATATTCCTATGAGCATATAAAGTCAATTTTGATACATGAAAATGAGAAAAATAATTTTTTCAAATATTACCAGTAAATTGTTTTTTGAAGAGAGAAAACTAGGCGGTAGATGTAATCGTTCACTTGAAAGCCTAACAGTGCCAGCTGGTAATTGGAAGAAGAATTCCATGAAGAAAAAAATAGTCTATTAGGTGTGTGGACAATCTGGACATGTCAAGAAAAAATTGTCCAAAAGTTGGAGCGAGTTCGGCAAGATGCTCCAAGTTAATGAATAGAGATACTGATAATGATGCTAACACTGTGTCTCTTTGCATAGACAATGATATCGCATGATAGAGGATGTGTTACTATTAGTAGGTCCATAAATTTGCATACATACATTGATTTAGCATTAATGTAGGGTGTGTGGTGAAAATTTATGTCGATGGCTGATGAACTTCTAGGAAAGTTAAACGTAAGAGTTGCACCATAATTTTTTAGCAATGTTATTTTTCGACATAGGCCGAAGTGAAATGCTTGGAATTTATTTATTCTGAGTGCATATGCTTTTATAGTGGAGTATGATAACAGAAGTTATGAAGATCTTTATTAACGTAGAGTGTGACTGTGGGACCAGCCAAAGCCACAAATATAGAGATTTGTTGGATTTTTGCTTCTTTGACAATTTCATATCGGTTGGGAATGTCAAGAGAGACAAGTCTCAAGGCCTATATAAGAAGGGTTATATCTCATTGGTTAAGTGCACTAGTCAATAGCTTAACTAGTAACTTTTGACTTTAGTAATTTCTTTTGAAGAGGTGAAAGTTAAAATTTAGCTAATGAAAAAGTTTAGTGAGTATTTTTAGGGTGAGAAGGAAAAATTGTGTGATTGTAATAATTTTTCATATAGCGTATTTTTTTTTAGGATTGATAATTTTTTTCTTGTTTTTAAAATTTTTCATATAAATTTTTATATTATATTTTTCTCTATTTATTTCGATATTCTTATTAAAGAGTTGATCAAATAAAAAAAGAGTGAATTTAAGAGTGCCAAATTTTGAACACTATCCTCATGTTCAGGTCTGCATTTATCAGAGGTTTTTGCGCTCGTATTGCAGCCTCTCTCTCTCTCTCTCTCTCTCTAGGCCAGCTTGCGTTCAAATGCTATAGCATCTGCTAGGTAGCGTTGTTCTTTCTCTTTTCTTGATTTGCATCCTTTTTTTATTTTTATTTTTAAGAAGCACTCTTTTGGAAAAAAATTCATCTGTGTAGTATCTGCTAAAGTTCAGAGGATGCTTGTGTGCATGCAAGTTTGATGTTTTAATGTAGAATTTGTTGATTGGAGGCTTTGTTATTATTTTTTGTAGTTCTTCCTCTTCCTCTCCCTCTCTAATAGAGATACCACTTGAATAGAAAATTGAACTTTCCCAAAATGGAAAAAAAACCCAGAGGATATAGAATTGAAATTGTCAACGTAGCTCCAATGAGTAGGGATGGAGATGAGTTTCCAGTTCAGTCCAATTACTTGGAGAAAGGCTTCCTGGAATTGAGGTAGGGAGCAAACTTCCTAGAAAGGGAATTTTTTTTAAATGTTTTTTTTTGCGATCATCTTTGCAATAGTCTCCTTGTTGAATGTTCAGTGCCACAAGGCTTGCTCGTCACCTTTGATTGACTACTCACTCTCAGAATTCATGTAAGGTCATCAGCCATACAAACCGTGTAAGCTTGCTGCATTGTATTCACATGAATTGTGTGAACTTAATGCATTACATGAATAATAACTGGCTACAAGGGGTATGTGGAGGGATTAAACTTAAGTTTACAAACAACTCTTAGGCCACCCAATGTGATAACTCATATCAGTTACCTGCACCTTAAAAAAAACTCTCTTTTTACAGAGAGGGGTACTTTGAATGTCTCGAGCGACCATAATCTGTAGAGTGGAGTTCCTTCCACTTATGCTGACAGTTGAGCTTAATTGCATTTCAAAAGGGCCAAGCTTTAGCCCCAAAAAAATAAACTATGCGATGACTCCCTAGTTGGTATGACCCATGGGTAAGACCGTAAGACAGTTGAGAATGAATATACTACAGACAACAATGGAAATATATGTGTATCTGGTAGACCCATATCCAATGCAGATTCGATAAGGTTTAGATTTGATTCGGATCTAATAAGTATTGGATCCGATAAGTATTTCCAGATCTAATCCATTAGTAATTGGATCCAGATCTGAGGATCTGATCTGACCTGACAATTAGATTTTTGAGGAGAGAATAATTTGTCTATAAAAAAATTAATATTTTAAAAATAAAATTATGACTTATCCAAATTATATCGGATTGGATCGGGTCCATAATCGGGTCTGGCAGATCCATCCAAATCCGATCCGACAACAATCGGATCATTTGAATCCGGGTCTATCGGATTATCGAATCGGGTCTAGCTTATCAAATCTGGATCTATCGGGTCGGGTCCGGATCGGATCCGGTTTAGACCCGATTCATTGACAAGCCTAGTCGGGTCATCCAATTGGGCTCAAAAGGCAATGAGCCCAACTAATGTATGTTAGGTTTGTCCATATGTTCCACAGTGCGTTTATTATGGTCGGTCTCATTGCCTCTTGTGACTTGGCATGAGAAATGAGTTTATAACTAGTATTACTTTTTTTTTTTTTTTTCATGTTATTGCATACGTTTTTGGCTGTTTTTCTGATACATTGGACCATTAGAGGGCAAAAGCCTTAGTGTATTTCTCAACGGCATGTGTAGATGAAAACAAAGAAGAAATTCAAACAACATATGTATAGGAATACATACATTTTTTGGGTAGAAAAATGGTAAACATATAATCTCACTTCTCACCATATTTTCTTACTTCTAGACAAGTTTTGAGTAAATCTCATGTGCATTTATTATTGCTACTCCCACTGACTCCTGACTATGAGTAAGAAAATAATATGAAAATAAGACCATACGTAACATTATTCTTTCGGTTATGTAATCGGGTACGTAGTTGCGCCCCCACAGCATTATCAATTCTCAATCTGATCTTTTCTCAATGCTTTTAAGCTTTAAGCCCAACTGAAAATTGTAACTCATGTCAAAATTATAAAAATGCATAACACAAACGCACCTCTTTATATTCTTTTGTTACTAGCTATAGTCACCTTTTAGCATGGAAGTAGCTTTGTGAAGCAAGTAATTACTATGTATTTTGGGAAAAAGAAAACCAAAAAAGTAGAGGGAGGGAAAGAAGAGGATGCTTTTCTTTTGAAGGGGGGTAGTGGTGAAGATTGATAGAACTTTTTCTAATCATGCCTTAGAAAGTGATGACAAAGAGGAAAGTGAATATGCTTGCCCCATGATTATAATTACTACTGTGCCTACACTGCAATCAATTGTTATTGCAATTGCTATTATTATTATTATTGTTTCCATTATTCCACCTCCACTTCCACCTCCCACCGCATACCAGAGCCGATCTAAGTCCTGTCATGCTTTTGCCTTTTCTTTTCTACCTACAGGTCTCATCTAACACTCAGATGATCATATGTATATAGCCATATATATATAGATGCAATAATGAAAATGTAATTGTGGAAGAATGTCTTTACTTCAGTTCAATCATCAAAGGCCCTCCTTATTCCCTATAAAGCTGTTTTTTTCCCTCCCTTTATTTTCCTCGTTGCTTTTGTGGGGTATGTGGCCTTCTCTAAGCCTTATAAACTTCCACTTTGTATGTATCTTTTCCACTAAGGGATGTTGTACATATATGTGGATCTTGTTCTGGAACCCAAATATCCGTTTTACTCTGTTAAAGTTGCTTCCTTTTATCATCTATTGACAATTAGTAGGTCCATGACTGAACATGTACGTTGTCATGCACAAGGGCTTGTATCCAACGTTTACAAATAGCTTATTTGTATTTTGTACCGTGCACATATATAAATATATATATATGAAAAATACTATTCTTTCAAAGAAAAATTAAATAGAAAATTCCATCATAGTGATACGATAATGACATTATTGTAATTAAAAGTCATCATCATGATAAATTTTGTATAAATTTTCTGTTTATATAGCATTACCTTATATAAAGGTAAAAGATTATATATAATATACAAATAGAAAATGCTATTCTTATATATGAAAAAATGAAAAAACTTGTATAGAAAATCCCACCACAATATTGTGGTAGTGGCAATTTTATAAAGAAGAGCTTAACTCTCATTCAACCACATCAGTCTAGTAATAAATTTTGTATGATTTTTTTATTTGTATAGTATTAGGCTATATATATATATATATAATTTATATTTCGCATCCAACCACCAAGATTGGTTCAAGTTCATCATTTAAGTGATATTTTCTTTCTGAATGCATGGAGAGATCTTCTTGAAACATAGGAAGCCTCCACCAAAAATAAAATTAAACCTGACAAAATAAAAATTAAAGATGCAAAAAAAAAAAAAAAAAAAAACATATGAAACAAATAGAGGAAAGCGCGTGAGTCATGTGTTGGTTCAACTTTTAGCGGCAGTGGCCCTGGATATCCACTGCGACTGCATGTCTCTCTTCCTCCTTACTAAACTTTATAGAAGCTCCTATATATATACACCACTTATGTATGTAACTTTTGTTTTATCTACTCTTTTTCTTGGCCCATTGTGAGTCGGCAGATTCTTCATTCCTAGACGATGCCCTTGTAGGTTTATGGTCGGTGGCAAAGAACCTGCTAAATTCATGGGCTTAGCGGACTCAGATGTGGAAAAAATTGAAATAAACAATGCAAGCGTTGCGAGAGCACAAGACAGAGCCAAGCACTAATTAGTTGTTTTAGCTGATCATCAGGGTTCAAATCCCGACACCCCCTCCCTAAGCTTCGGCCTCCCTTGGACCCAAAAAATATATACATATTTGTAGACGTTACGTTTTCTTATATATATGGGGTAGAAGAAAGATGATGCAAGTATGCAACTTGTGCATTTGGTGCATCTACTAAGCCATGGAAGATGATTTTCTGATAGTAACAAGCGTCGGCTAATATAATTGAATGAGTGGTTTTACAAAGATTAATTGCAGAATAAATGTGTACAAATTAATTTCTATGTTCATAGAATGACAACAGTAAAATCAAAGTGTATTCCACTGACATTTATGGAATTGGAAGAGCTGTCCGTGTTTTAGTTTTCTAGTATATTGCTTCTCCTAATAATAATCATGTTGATCATTGGGATTTCTTGACGGCAATTCCAATGACCCCCACTGACCTCATAAATTCTTAATGATCAGTTTTAATTTGGTGAATAATATCCCAGAAACAGTAATTTTTAACTGTCATGATGACAGGTTGTGGTTCAAATCTAAGCCCAAAAAAAAAAAAAAATCGATTATGAAAAACAAATAGAAAATGTTTCAACTTATAAACTACATCAGGATAATCGGAAAAAGCATTTGCTTGAAATGATTGACTAGCGAGAAGTTCTCTAAGTGGACTGTTAGGTAGCAATAATATTTACATGATCAACAAAATATGAAGCCAAAAAAAAAAAAAAAAAGACCAAGAGTAACTGGACCATATGGACCTACGAAACAATGCAAATGATTCGACGATAATGCAAATTACCCCCTCCAGAATTGAATTAATCGGTCGCCATCTGATCAATTTCACCATATTTCGATGCGAATCCAATCTTCATTTCTTTTGTAATTTGCGTAATGCATTATTGGCTGTCATGAGTTAGAAAGAAAAAATGTTACCTTTAAGCATGCTTTAGTTTTGCAAAAATAATGGAAGTGAGAGAGATGAGGTGGGTCTTCCATACATGCACGAAATGATGGTGAAGATGGAGGGACCCAGATAGGGTTTTGATCATCACAAGGAATCCCTTGGATTGAGGAGTACAGCAGCAGCCTTGATGGGTGGGATTCTTTTAATTCCACACTTTTTTTTTTTGTTCCTTTTATAACGTTTGTCAGCCACAATGTGAAAAGAAAGAAGGGAAGAAGAAAAAGAAGGGGATGTGCATGTGATCCAACAGCCTTTTATGTTCCCCTCTTATACACCAAATATATACAAAAACCCACCATGCTATCTATCTTCTGAGTTCTCTTTTTTGACATTCGGTGGCTATACTTTTCTTGGGTTAATCATATTTAGGTCATATGTAAATGCAATGGTTGTACTAATTTAGGCCCAGCTTAAGGAATGTGAGGTGGGTCCTAGACCGATCAACGCACTGATCAAAAGCAGGTCATTAGAGGATAAATGTGTTCCAAACTCCTATCAAATTTCTTAGATGAATCATCTCCATGCAGAGTGTTACAATACTTGAATTTTTCAATCATCGAATCCAAATACATGGTCAAAACTCATGTTTATAATAATAGTGGATGTTCTTCACGTAGAACTTGAATTGATATGTCTTCCACAAAGGAAGAAAAGGAAAAGGAAAAGGATAGGAAGAAAGATAGTGAAGGAAAGATATCTCTTGTTGTTCTATCCTTTTCATGCGACTCTAAAGTGTGGTAAAATGGGCTTTCTTTATTTGACAAGAAACCATCAAACCATATGTGCAAGTCTACATCTTTATATATCTTTGGCATGGAAAAGCCTTTTGGAGCTATAGTTGAGAAATCTCACTTGGAGGAAGTTGCTTTTTGGCATCTCTTTTAAACGAAGTTTTGCAAGGAAACCAAACCCTCTCTTAATTATTCTAATCCAACTTGGTTACCGGATAGACTGATAATGGATAAGATCTAAATCTGAATTTAAGACGTAATGCATTAGGCTCCGAGTACTGTAGAAGTGTTTCGGATATCAATATAGGCTCCAATTTCTGTAGAAAAAGGTCAAGTTCTTCCAACGACTGCCGTTTTCTTACTGATGAAACATGCACTGATGCACAAGATGTGAGGAGCGACGACAAAGGGTCAACAAATCTGTGATTCGGACTAAAAACTAGCTATGAAAATTTCTCAAAGTGCCACCGTAATTATTGGCTCGTCTTTGACTTTTTAAACCACTAGAAAACCACAACTCTATAACCAAATGTGGCAAAAAATATTGCCAAATTTATAATATGTTAGCATGGCCAAATACTCCTGACTTAAACTGTGTTACGTGTCAAATTTAATTATATTTCAAAGTATTTTAAAATTTTAGAGAATAATATTAAATCTCAAAATGCCAAATTCATCACTAATAAAAGAAAGTTATTGATCCAAACCTCCTAGTACTATTCCTAAAACTCATCCTCATACTAATTTTGGTGATTTTCACGCATTCTTAAAACGTTGTTTCTTTTCCTATTGCTTTTCGAGAATAATGTCAATTCACATTTTGGAAAAGAAAAACCATAATAAAGAAGTTGAAAACATTAGGAATTTAGGATTAAGGAAAATTTCGCATAACGCATGTGCATGCATTTTATGCAAGTGCATGACCTTGGGATAGGGCAGAGATGCCATTAGCAAATCAAAAAAGGACCGAAGAACGGTCATGGCACTCTCTAGAAACTAGAAAGACAAAACACGTACCTTTGTCCTGTCTAATTAATATCAGAGCGCCATTTCCTCGTGGGATCCATACACACACATATATGTATATATATATATATATGTATGCATACATGAAGGATAATACATACACAAACACATGATATGCTATATCCATCCCCTCTCGTGAACCATAAATCCTTTCAGTCGCTTGGATACAAACCAAAACCTGCCATAGATACTGCAGAGGTCGAACCGGTTCCTCTTTGGCAGACCCCCCACAACCCTTCTCTCACTAACTATGGTCCATGATTCAAAATCAGATTTTAGAGAGAGAAAAAGGGAATAGAGATTAGGGAGATGTAATGGCTTACATGTTTTTGTTATTATATGAGAAATGTCTTAAGTTTAAACATAGAATAAGGTATAAAATGTTGTGTTCCTCGCCCTGCAGGGAGGGGTCAGTGAAGCAGAGAAAAGAGTGTGAGAAGAGACAGTAGAAAGAAGCTTGTAGCTTGTCGTGTATAATACAGATTTTGATTCTTCCCTTTCGTTTTCTGGACAGAGAAAGTGAAAACTCATATAATATATATATATATATATAGAAACAAGATATGAGATGTATATATAGTGCTCATGATATCAGTCCAGTTTTATATAATTGGGTTTTTATCCGTATTCGGTCTGTGTTTTAAGTTGTCTCTCCTTGAAATTCTCGTTTAACATTATATAATTGTGAGCTTATCACATTACTATTATTTTGAAAGGTGGTCATGTGAGAGGTGGTGGGGTTCACTTTCACTGCGTTTGAGAATAGAATCTTCTTCGGGCACTCTCTCCTCTTCAACTTGTGTATGAATGAAATTTGAGTATGTTGTGTTGGTGATATATATATTTTGTCACAGGCGTATATATACATATATTAGAAGTAAGTGATGGTGGTGGGCTCCGTAGGATCTGTTGAGTTGCTGACAATTTGTCACAGGCGTTGTTTTTGCTTAATTCCAGAACCCCCATCCCATCTCTCTCTCTCTCTCTCAAAAAAAGGAAAGAGACCAAACAAACCCACTTGCTTCCTTACCTATCGTTCTATCAACCCTCGATGTTCTTCACTTAAACAGGAAAAAAGGCCTTATTATAATGACATATTTGAGTGATGCAAGAAATGTTTAAGAAAAGAGTCTAGCATCCCTAATGCCCAATCAAGTGTTAACCACATGATTAGGGTAATCAAACCAATAGTGGCTGTGATTAGTTCCAGATGATGTGTACTGACTTCTTTAATATGTGAGACATTCACTTTAAGGTTAAAGAGACAATGGTTTTTTTTTGTTGTGGGGGGGGGGGGAAGGAAGGGGGGTTGGGTATGTAGCTATATGTGAAATATTCCTATATATATGCATGTAACATGAATAGGGGAATGCAGTGTAGGGAATAAATTATATGTTAATAGGGAAAAAAACAAAACAAAACTCACGAGAACTGCATAAAACAAAACAAAACAAAACAAAACAAAAAAAAAAAAAGAGGATCTGTCTCCATGTCAGCCGCTGCAATTTCTGCAGAGACTGCAGAAGGGGTGAGGGTGTGAACTAGAGGGAAGAAAAAGGACGAGAGAGAGAGAGAGAGAGAGAGAGAGAGAGAGAGAGAGAGAGAGAGAGTAGGGGTTGGTTGATCAGCTAGGAAGGTTTAGAAGGTCTTCTTCTCAGACTTGGGAAAGCATTTCCAATTGTAATTGAATATCGGGACTTGAAGCTGACACTGTTCCTTACTATTTTTCTTGAACTGTCACATGCGAACTCTCTCCTCCCCTCATGTCCCATTACTTGTCCCACCATAACACTTGTGGATACTTGTACATCTTGAATATTTTGTGTACAAATATTCTAGTAACTTTCGTTACAATTTTATAAAGAGTAATGTTCTACAAAATATTTACTTAGAATGATGTATCTTTTTGTGGTCATTTTATTTTAAAAAGTTCTGTTTTTTTAAAAAGTTTGTGACAATTATATTTTTGTAATAAAGAGTTATCATGATAAATATTTTATTTTAAAGTAAAAAAATCTTATCCAATCACATCATTTTTGTCTAAATTCTTGATAAATTCTTAATATTTTTTATTTTTGTAAATAGCAATACAACTAGGAAAACAAAACAATCAAATAAAAAAACAAACTACTGCCTATCCTCCTCCACTATATTCTCTGCAGATCAGAGGGGAGGAGGAACTGAGAGGGGTAAGCAACGAACTCTCCGACCTTGCCTTCAAGGCTAACCAATGGGCTGCTTTGTTAGCATTTCATTTAAATACTTATTATTCTGGTTCATAATTTACAAAATGTCAGTACAAAAATTATGTAAGTATAGAATTTTCTTTCACAAATTATTTTTAGTCAAAGTAAATTAATGATCTTTCTCTCTCTTCTAAAAAAAATAGATAATGATCTCTCTCTCATACTTTTTAGGAAATTGGAAACTGTTGGCTTGTTAAGTAAGATTAGCATGGGTTTAAAAGGTTTCTGAGATAGGTAGTAACCCGCTATCTTAAATTTACATTTAACTTTGGATATGGAGAAGACCCACAAAACAAAAACATAGAAATGATCATAAGGGTGGGCAGCTAGAACAGTTTAACTTTGTTTTCCCAATAATGAGTATCATAAACATGATCAAAATAATCAGCTGGGTATCTTTGTGAAATTATTAGCCATCATTTTCCTATTGTTTCACTTTGGGACATTTTATGTCCCTACCCCTACTGTCACTTATATCAGAGACGAATCAATGTCTTGCTTTTATCCCATCATTCGGTGGCAAAGTTGCACAAAAAAAAAAACACACACACACACACACACAAAACAGAAGAAAACAAAAACAAAAACAAAATCAAAGAGGATAGCTTATAGGTCAAGACTCAAGATAAGCCTTAAATACATGAGCTTGTGTGATACAGTCATTGGCTTTATGAAATTTTCTCAAGATAAGCTTTAAATCCTGACTTATAGGTCATTCACTTTGCTTTTCAACATAACAATTGCACTATCTATCTCTTCTTTTTTTTTTGTCATAAGAAGTATAATCTTTCAGCCGACTACTCTTTTGAATTCATGCAACACTACTGATTATATAAATCATGTAAGTTTCAAACAATTATCACTTACTATAAAAAAAAATTTGATAAAAAATAAAACTGAAGACTTCATGCTTAATATAAAAAAAAGCTGAGGGCAGTCTGCATATCCATTTAATGTACTTATTAGAAAAAAGGATGCATGAGATCGAGTTCATGCCTCCACCGGTCAAGGAGGCCAAAGGGGTAAAAAAACAGATTTTTCTCGGGGCATTGCAAAAGCAAGGAAAAGCTGTAGTAAATTTTTTCCGGTTATTCATGGAAACTTTTTGGGCCAATAATTCAATCACCTGAGCCACGTCAGCAATCAAAGCCGTGCCTAGACAAGCCAAAGTTGGAAGCTCAAAGCACTAGCCCAAGGGTCTAAACCTATAGCTACACACACATATATATGTATATATACATATGCAAAATAGTCAGTAAAGGTAGTGGCCAGAGAGCTTGTCTATTCGTATGATGTTATTGAAGTTTGGAATATTATGCAAGAGAGAGAGAAAAAGAAGTGAGTAGAAGAAGAAGAAGAAAGAAAGAAAGAAAGGTGGGAGAAGAGAAGAGAAGCAGTAGAAGGAAGCATAAGTAGAAGAAGAAGAAGTGAAATGTCGTCACCCACACAGGCTTTAAATCCCATCACGTAATTCGATGTATCCTTTACCTTATATGATCTGCAAGAGAGAGGGTAGTAGTAATAGAAAATGATGGGTGGATTCGAAAATAGGAGAGAGTGTTGGGTTGGTGCCATTAAACAACAAAGGGAAAGCTACAAAAAAAATTGAGAAAAGCGGGCACTCGTTTGACGTGAAGTGAAGTGAAACCACCTTCCTCTTTATTTCTTTCTTTCTTAGATTATTGCACTCAATGACGGAACTGCCCTTTAAACAAAGGTTCACTAGGTTTTAGACTAATTGTAATTATCAAGGAAAAAAGCCATTCTTGTTTTAACTTTAAGTCATTTTGTCCACATTTTATTTAATTCATATGCAATGCCGAAAAAGGAAGCAAGAAATTCAATTGGGTGATCATGGCTTGATAATGATGATCCCATAAACTATCTGAGTTACATCTAACTAAAGACTGAAAATTTTAAATTATGAAACGATTTACTTTTGTAATTACTTTGTTGGATGCATAGCTCCCTCTTCTTCGTTCAAGAACTAAGCACTCCAATTTTACTAAAACTTTGAGATATTAATTCCAAAGGTTAACATTAAATTTTCATTTTACCTTTAAGAGTGAGTGAAACGAGATATATACACTCGGACTTGATGAGGATCGATCTGTTATACAAAAACTCAAAAAGTGTATTAAGTTCATCAACTCAAACTAACTCAATTGAAGCAAACCGATTTAAATCGAGTTTTTAGACGTTGCCTTATCTTACATAGGTAGGATTCATTATGATAGTTGTGAAAATAACAATTTCTTTAATGACTAATGTTAACATTTTTAAAGTTAAACTAAATCTCAAAATTATCATAAATAGCTCATCATTGAAACTAACCCAGAAACATTATGTGATAGTAACTCAATAATACAACCCAAAAAATAATGTGATTTTCAATAAAACCAACCAAAAAACATAATGTAATTTTTTAGTGTGCCGGTGAGAGGGTTTTAATTTCTTTGGCATTTATTAGATAAGCGTATTAATTTTATAAGGTTAAAAAAAGAATGGAGTTGTTGTAACGAAGCCTTGACTAATAAGTAGCAAATTATCAAACACAATGAAAGAAAAAAGAGAGAAATTTTCCAGAAAGACAATAAAAAGGACGAGGGGCGTCACAGTCAATCCTGCACCCACTTTGTGCGTGAGTTTTAAGTGGGTGCGCGCGGGATCAAAGTCAGTAGAGAGAGAGAGAGGAGAGAGTCACGGGTTTGCCTTGAAAGGCCCTTATTTTTCACAGTCCTAGACAGACAGACAGACACATATTCTCTCTCATTACATAACCGAGGAAAGGATAGCAATTAAACAAATCCTAATCACCACTGTAAGTAACCCCTCCTCCTCCCTCCCCTCTTTTCAACTTTTATCACTACCCATCAACCCCAAAACCCAAATCCAAACTCTCTCTCTCTCTCTCTAAGAAAGAAAGAAAGAAGAAGGAGAGGAGAGTAGTGCTTTCTTTTGGTTACAATGGCTCTGATGCTGGACAACTGTGAAGGCATATTACTCTCTTTGGAGTCTCACAAGTCAGTCCCAGCACCATTCCTCACAAAAACTTACCAACTGGTCGATGACCCCGCCACCGACCACATAGTTTCTTGGGGCGAAGACGACTCCACCTTCGTCGTTTGGCGTCCCCCTGAGTTCGCACGCGACCTCCTCCCCAACTACTTCAAGCACAACAACTTCTCCAGCTTCGTCCGCCAGCTCAACACCTACGTAGCCTCTCTCTCTTTCTCCCCCTCTCCCTCTCTCTCTCTCTCTCTCTCTCTCTCTATACACACACACACATATATATATATATATATATGTATGCACATTACAAGTCACTGATTTGGTTTTCTTTTGTTGCATCATTAGGGTTTTAGAAAGATTGTACCAGACAGATGGGAGTTTGCAAACGAGTTCTTCAAGAAGGGAGAGAAGCATCTGCTGTGCGAGATCCACCGGAGGAAAACCTCTCAGCAGCAAGTGGCCATCAACCACCACCATTCTCCGATCGGCGGCGGCCCTAGTTTCTTTCCTTACCCAAGCCGAGTCAGCATCTCGCCGCCTGACTCGGACGAGCAGGCCAATTGGTGCGACTCTCCGCCGCTCTCAACTCAGACTGGAAGGACAGGTGTGTCATTCGCCAGCGGTGGCGGCTATAACAGCTCGGTGATGGCACTTTCAGAAGATAACGAGAGACTCCGGCGGAGCAACACCATGCTCGTGTCTGAGCTCGCTCACATGAGGAAGCTATACAATGACATTATATATTTCGTTCAGAACCATGTAAAGCCTGTTGCCCCTAGTAACGCTTACCCTTCTTCTGCTACTCCCATGAACGCTTCAATGGTGCAAAAGCCTCTTAACCATTTCATCGGTTACCATCAGCCTTGCCCTAAACAAGCTCCTCAGTTTCAAGCTATGGGCTCATTCAACACTTCCATCCCTACATCGCAGACAAAGCTTTTTGGTGTGCCTTTACAATCTAAGAAGAGATTGCACCCAGAATATTCTTCTTCTATGGAGACCAACAAGTATCGTTTGGTGTTGGAAAAGGATGATTTAGGGTTAAATCTCATGCCTCCTTCCCCATGTTAGCCTTCTCAGACCCATCCAAGAATCGAAGTTTCTTTGTTTTTCTTTTAAGTTTCTTATTATTTTTTAACTTAATTTTTAGTTCTATTGTTTTGATTTTCTTGTTTCTCTTTTTTCCATGGGTCTGAGAGTCTGATACAGTTGATGAATGTGTGTGCGAGTGCGTGTGGCTGTTTGTGAGTCTGTGTATATATAACTTCAGTGCCGGTGTTATCTTGCTCCCCCAGCCTTGAATGCAGGTGGGTTTTGGTTAGAGTGAAGATCAAAAGCAAGTTAATGGTTAAAATCAACTTTTTAGTTGAAGTTTCTTCCTTTTCAATGGTGCAATTTATTGCCCTCGATTAACGGATCTCTTCTTCTTCTTCTCCTTCTGGCTTTCATATCTGAAATGTTTCAGTTCCATTAATTACTGTAGAGAGAGAGAGAGAAAGGCGGGAAGGAGGATTTTTTTTTCGTACAAGGCATGGCAAAGAAAGAGGGAAGGAGGCTTGAAGGCTTTCTTTTCAGATCTCTTCTTGGAAAAAGCTGAGAAGGGTTTCAGACTGGTTCATTCAGGGCTTTTGCTGATAAAGCCATTAATGGTTGATCCGTACAGCTACACAACATAGAAGATACTTCTCCCAAAAATCAGATTGATAAAAAAAAATGAAAATAAATGAGAAAAGCAGCTGACAGAAAATGATAATCCGTTTCTCAAAAGATCTAGTATTAGCAGTGGCATTATTATGGTAATTATCACTACTACAAATGTCAAGAAGAAAGTATACTATGATTTAGAAAAGAAGGCCATCATTTCGATCTTCTGATTACGGTGATGATCTCCATTTCTCGTTTATTTGAATAGTCAGTCACGCAAAGTCAGGGAAAGAAACACAGAGATGAGTACAAACATATATGAACATATATATAATAAAAAAAAGGTTGGGTTATTCGATGAAAGGGAAACGTAGGAGAACTGCCCAAAAATGCTGTTTGAAACGTTTCTATCAAGGCTTCTATACTTCTTCTGAGAACCAGAAAACCTTTGCCTTTTCCTTCTTTAAGTATCTGATCAAAGTCTTTTAAACTCTCTTTGGATCCTCCCTCCTCTTTCCCGTACCTTCCTTTCACTTATTCCAAATTTTATTTCCTTCTCTCTCTCTCTCTCTCGCAAAACTCCAAAACCACATAATGACTGAAGGTGAGAGAGACACTCCTTGACTGGTAGCAATATATATGTACATATTTATATATGTATATATATATGTTTGTATGCATGTATGCGAAACCAACTTTGCCCAAAATCCCCCCTCTTTTATTGCTTTGCTTGTTCCTTTGCCCAATATCCCCATACAAGCAAAGTTTCACCATAAAGTTTGACTAAGCGTTTCTACTAGCTTTTGCTTTCTTGACCTTTGTTGTTTTATGTATTTTCATGCTGTTAATAAATTGTAAAGCAGAGAAACTCTGCAAGACACATGTGGAAGAAGAGGAGAAACAGAAGAAGAAGAAGAAGAAGAAGAAGAAGAAGAAGAAAAAAGAGCTGTCACTTAAAACTAGAGAGAGAAGGAATATAGGATTAGAAAATCTTGGTCGTGCAATGATTTGGTCTTAAAACGAAAAACCCTAACCCTAGTTTTGACGCAATGTGAACCCCTAAGCCCTACTTTGTCTGTTTCCTGGGTGGTCGGTACGTATGGCACGTGATTGGGAGCAGCACGTGCATAGTAGAAGGATGCGTCTCGTGCAATAGAAAGGAAGAAAAGGAGTGGGATGTGGAAGCGCCATGAGAGACGAGCTTTAATTTGGTACTATCAGAGTATCAGTGTATAAGATATTATTGGGTCATCACATTTTTTTTTTTTGTTTACTTGGAAAATGTACAAGAAAAAGAAAAGAAAACAGAAAAAAAAAAAAAAAACCACCTAAGATCTAATAAGCATGACCCTGCCATATCAGCTTGAAGAAGAGGGCCTAGCCCTAGGATTCACAATGCAGTTGGGTTACTTACTAGGTCACACAGAAAGACGGAGAGATAAGGTGGTGGTAAATGGACCCTAATGAGCTTCTAAAATATCTTTTAGGTCATGACTAATGCCCCAATTAGTCCTATAAATGTGACCCGCTATCAGAAAAAGAATTACAATAGTTAAATGATGGTGTGCAATATCGGTCAATTATAGACCCTCAGTTATTAGATTTAATCCTCCACGAAGAGTGGACAATTAGTTAGAGCAATGCTGTAGCGAAACTGATTGCAAAAGAGGGGAAATCGGCCACATTAAAATTATTTTATGGGGAGACTCGTTTGATATCTAAAAATTACTCAACAATAGTTGGATAAGTGGGGAATGTTACGGTGAACCAGAAAAGTTTGGATAGAGCCCAATCTAAGTGTTGGTTAGGTAAGCGTCCTGTAGTAAGAGAAGTAGTCATGAAACCTGTAGATCACCCCCACGGGGGTGGTGAATAACTTTTATGGGTGAAAATCTTACTTAAATTTTTACTATATTTACTTCATTTTCAAGATTAAGTTTTTCTAAATACATTACTCTTAAAAAGTTAGTGTGGTCTGAAAATTTTTGACCTTTTGAATATTCCTTGAACAATTTTTAAATTTGGTTAAAGTACTTTGATTGTCAAATATTTTTTTAAAAATGTTAAAAATAGATGACCGATAGATCATGACTGCCCGGCTACCATATATATATATATATATATGTATATTTATATAAGTGGGATTGATATACGGATCATATGGTAAAGATGCTTTATAATGGGTAGTGTGAGTGTTGCTTAACAGCCGTATTGGACCATGACACCAGTTTTGAAAGCTGGAAAAAAGCAAAAGAAAGGATCAATGAATTAACAAAGTCTTTGTTTGCTTCGTTTAGTTCTTTTAATGCACTTTATTGACCTTTTCTTTTGGTAGTCCACTTTATTGACAATCCAAAGTTTATTCTGTATAATATATACATGTATATACTTGTAAGTAGCTCAATGTTAAAGTTTAAGAAGCAAATTACTTTAATATAGGAGTATAGCTTTTTATCTTCTATATGTTTGATAGACAAAGTGCATCTGGGGAATATGTGTTGCGTGCACTTCAAAATCAACGCAATTTTAACAGTAATCTTTCTGTTATTTGTTTTCAAAAGGGCTAGGCTTGGACTACTAAAAAGTGACCACCGGGTGTTGTGACTTGTGAGGCCTAACTAAGAAAATTTCATTCGGAGGTTTAAAAAACAAACAAAGGAAGTGTGTGTGCGTGTGTGTGTGTGTGTGTGTGAGAGAGAGAGAGAGAGAGAGAGAGAGAGAGAGAGAGAATATCTAACACATTGGTATGAAAAATGAAATACACGTCAATTAGATTCATGACTTAAAGGCCATTTAGGAAGAAAATTGGTAGCATGTTTTTTTTCAAATCATTTTACTCCTTGTATGAGAAATATTTTTATGAAAAATGCTATCATTCTAGAAAATGTGTACAAAAAATCAAATCAGAATGATGTGACAGTAATATTTTTGTAATTAAGAGCCATCATGGTGGGTGTTTTGTTTCAAAATAAATAACTGTCATTCATCTACATCATTCTGGTAATAAATTATGTATAAATTTTCTATTTATATAACATTACGCTATTTTTATTAGACATAAAAAAAATTGTCCAATACTATATGCACTGTTTAACTTTTTGTTTTATGAATTTCTATTTTCACCAAGTAAAAAAAATTACTATCACTTTTTTTTTCCCAAAGTACCCCATTTTAGATAGATCTAATTATATTTTTTAAAAAAGAACTACCAGCACTTTTTTTATTCTATGATCGTCAAAAACAATATGAATTTTTAATGGACATTGCTGTCACACTTGGGCCAAACGGCCCATGTCTTCTCTAATGGACATCATTATTTCAATTAAAGAACAAAATGGGCCAGACATGAAGGAAAGAACAAAGTGGGCCAACCCAAACGAGTACCCTTAATTGGCGTACGTGACATTTCTCGGAAGGTTCATCGTATTTGGGTTTAGTACTCGTAAACTCCCTAGGAGGCTAGGAGCCCGCCCAAGTCTTAAACCTCACGGTAATCAAATAATCAAATCCATGGAACCTGAGCTGGTGATCGCTTCGTCGCCGACCGACGGAGGCATCGGTTGCTGGGATCTGCGTTCAGGCGCAGAGCACCTCCGCTACCGGTCGTGCGCCTCTCCTCCTCACGGCCTCGTCTGCGTCGGCGGCCGTTTTCTCGCCTCCTCTCAGATTCGCGAACCCTCTTCCTCCTCCGGCTCCATCCTCTACTGGTCCTGGAGCAAGGTCACTATCACCATACATATAGATACAAAATCTGTGTTTTGTTGTATATATATATATATATATATATGAACACGTACTATTGAGAACTCTAAAAAGCATATGTAGGCTGTACAGCTAACCTGTTTGATACTATGCTTCTTAGAACTGAAATACGAGCGTGACCCGTATCGATTAATTCTTTACTTTTTGTTTCGTTAATCCATTTTCAAAATCGTGCAGCCTCAGGTGGAAGTTAAGAGCTTCCCGGCAGAACCAACTAATCCGCTTGTTTCTAATAGTGACGGGACTTATATAGTTGGAGGAGGTATTTCTGGGGATATATATTTATGGGAGGTGAGTATATTTCTCTCTTAATATGCTTTCATATCTTGTCTTTTAAAATTTGGCTGTTGGCTTTGAAAAGAGTTAAGAATTTAGAACAAACAGTGTTGGCTGGAGGCGGGTTTTGAGTGGTTTACATTGACGAGAAATTTTGTATGATATACATAGGTTGTGACTGGTAGACTGCTTAAGAAATGGCATGCTCATTACAGAGCTGTTACTTGTTTGGTGTTCTCTGACGATCAGTCGCTATTGATTTCTGGGGCAGAGGATGGATCTGTTAGAGTCTGGTCCCTTCTCATGTACTTTATTTATACTCTTGCTTGTGTTTTTTTACTACTTATTATGCGATGGTAACCGTCAGTGAATAAGAATTAATGCTAATCAGGATATTTGATGATATGCGGAGGGAGCAAGCACGACACCTCTATGAGCATAGCTTCTCTGAGCACACTTTACGTGTGACTGATATCGCCACAGGTTATGGAGGATGTAATGCAATTATAGTGTCTGCTTCCGAGGATCGGACATGCAAGGTGTGGCGTGTTTGCCTACCAAATATATTTTTATAATTCATTATAAATAACTGAATCTCACGGCTGCCTCCAATTTACATCATCTTAGGTTTGGAGCTTATCCAAGGGGAAGCTATTGAGAAATATAGTATTCCCATCTATAATTGATGCAATTGCATTGGACCCTGGTGAGCATGTCTTTTATGCTGGAGGTAGAGATGGAAAGATATATATTGCTTCACTCAATGGTCAAGGCACCTCCAGCAACAGTTATGGGATGCATATCATTGGTTCATTAGCTGATCAAAGGTTCGTCAACTATTCTTATATTATGAATTTTGTAAGTTTATGGAGTCTTTTGATATGTAGATCACCTACTTTCTCCTTAAAAATTCCATTTATTAAGTATGGTCATCAACAAGTTACCTCTTCTTTTTACCATGGGTTGTGTTTGCTTAATTCCTTTTCATGTAGATTTTTGTGACGTATTTAAAAACTATTGAGTTGAGTTGTTTTATCTGATTCTGTTCTTTTTCTATGGATTCTTTATTGTTTATAAAGCCCTTTCCTATTGTAAATAGGATACATACTTGAGGCCAAATGTTCTTATGTTCCAAAATTGATCCTAGCTCAATGAATTTTATTAATAATTTCTATTTGTTATTTATTTGTATTATATAATAACAGGATAATGTCTTTCTATCACGTGAATATCTTTCTAGTATGTAATAATAATGTGTGTAAAATAAAGTATGAATGGGGTGATAATGGGTAGATAATGTGTTGATAGCATTTGTTCTGTATTAACGCGTACATGACAGAAAGCACAATTAATATAGACTCATGTTTACGCGAAGTCAACAGAGTGCGTAAATAAGGATACTTATCTTGTACAGGCATCCGAAAATTTTGTGCACTGAATTTAGTCTAGAGTAGGTGCATGGATAAAGAGTGTGTACTGGAATAGGGTACCAGCAGACTGACAGACATCCAGCATCAATTCTCTGAACAACTGTAACATAAGTTTATTATATTAAAAATAGAAGTTTATCCCTTGTATCTTGTAGAAACTTTGTTATCTAGTGTGAACTTTTTTTATACATTATGTGGGTATGTGTCTGCGTAATAGTATTCTTTCCATCACTGTGTGATCTGTAAAAATCATTTCTTGGATTGTTATGTAAACAAATATTAAGAATATACTTATGGTATAATAAAATGATAATCGTAAGATAGAATAAAAATTATGTATATGATAATAATAACATCTGCCACAAATCCCTGCACCAGCATCTTAGCCATCCCACCTTGCTTGAGTAGTTCAAGCTTGGAACACCATAGATATGAATCCAAGATATAAGTTACAATAACATTAGAACTTGCTCATGGAAGAAGATTAAAATGAGTTAGAAGAAGCCTCTTACATGGTTGAACTAACCTTTGCATTACCAAAGCAGCATGAGGATGTTCATGATTTACTGCACATCACAAAAGTTGCAATTATCCACGTGATATTGCAAAATTTTTCAAGTCATAGTGGAGGTGTTGGTTCTATGGAGCACTCGTACATGCCCTGAGTGGTTTAGATTATTAAACTTATTACATGGTTGAATATTTTGCTGTGGTACATGTTACATATTCTTCACTGTTTGAGAAATTCAAAACAAGTGAATACTTGTCGTTATATGTTAATTGACAAGAACATGTTTCTTCCTTCATTTATTTGGAGCCATATCAGCAGATGATTGTTCAAATAATGACACATACATCCTGTTTAGATTTCTTCTTCAGTAAATGGTCTGCACATGTTGTTAGTCCTTTTTCCTTTTAGAATTTACAATGTAAAATTACAATATCATTCTTGGAACAGTAAGGCTGTCAATTGCTTAGCATTTGGTGGGGATGGAGTGTTATTGGTTTCCGGCTACGAGGATGGCATGGTTCGAGTCTGGGACACTAGAACTCATAACATTGTTCGCATTTTCAAACATGCAAAAGGTATGTGTGATTTGTCATAAATGTTGCTTGCTTGATTGCATTTTGTGAGATATATTGCATTTTATAGATTCTTTTTTATTGTGGATATGGCCTTGTATTGTCCAATTGACTTTGTCTGTCATTTAATTAACAGATGCCAATAAAAAATTGATTGTATCCATATCTTTTATGGTAAAAATAATGATCTTTAATATACATATGTGTTTATGTATGTATGTATGTTTGTGGATGGTAGGAAGTGAGTAGGTTTGTCGATAGGCATTGAGTCGAAGATGGACCATCAGAGGTGGGTTGGGTGAGAGCGGAAGCAACTTTAGGAGGAGGTCTGGGAGTGGTGAACCAGAGTCCTTAGATGGTGGTGATTGCTTGGAGATGATGGAGAAGGAAAGTCACAATTTGTAGACGAGTTGAACCACGGAGGCCAGCTCACCATACGTGTTGAGACCATGTGGTCGAGAAATAGGTGGCTGACTTTGCAAGGTCTAACATTTTGTTAATGGAACAACCCTAATTGATAGTGGAGTCAATATCCTATAAGAGGCTTAGATTGCAGAGGTAGTGGGGTGAGCTTATTTGGTATAGAGGTGTACGAAGCATGCCACATGCCTTTACATGTTATGGAGTTATCTTCTTGTGGAGATCTGTCTCTATGACTAGCCAAGGCCAATGTGCTAGTCCCTCAAGAGATGGACAAGCATAGCTGGCTTTGCAAGGTCTAACATTTTGTTAATGGAACAACCCTAATTGAGAGTGGAGTCAATATCCTCTAACAGGCTTAGATTGCAGAGGTAGTGGGGTGAGCTTATTTGGTATAGAGGGGTATGAAACATGCCACATGCCTTTACATGATATGGATTTGTCTTCTTGTGGAGATCTGTCTCTATGACTAGCCAAGGCCAATGTGCTAGTGCCTCAAGAGATGGACAAGCACCTGTAACTCTAGCCACTAAACCATATGGGTCATAGGGCAGGAATGAGGTTCTCTATGATGGCGACTCCAACCCCAAGGGGGTCCTTAGGCCCTACTCTCGACCTAAGTTTGGACAGGAGCTTTAGGGTGCCATTATAGACAAGAAACTGAAGTATAGGACAGACACATTCAAGTGGAGGGTTACTCGACCCATAAAGGTAGAGAGTGTTACCATGAAGGGAGGAGTTACAATGTCGAGTGGAGAGGTGCGCGTCTAGATGGGTATCAAGAGTGCCTTTTAGAGATTGTCCCTGGGTGCCTATGCTCGACACTAATGCACCTTGTACATTAGCCTTGATTAGCATAGCTTGACCTCGGAGGTGAGCACCTTGACAGACGGTTGATGTCTCATTGGTACAAGTGGTGAGTCTAACACAAGGGACCTAAGTACATGGAGAGGATGACATGGTGATGTGGCACAACACAAGCAAGTGAATCATGTACCGATAATACTCTATGTTCATATGTTTGTAAATGGAACTTGATTACCGTCCAAGGAAAGCCTTTTCATTTGATTTCATGCTTACCATTTTGAAAACAAGGCTAGATAGGAAAGATCATTTTGTATTCCATTATGCTTTTGTAAGGATAACAATGTGTGTCATAGGATAATGAGTAGATTAATATATCTTGAATAACATGATAAAATAAGAAGACATATATTAATGTTATTCAGAACAATAAACAGCCACCATCTCAACTATTACAGTATGCAAGAAATTTTTTAATAATTAATTAAAAAAATTGGTTGAATTATCATTTAATGATTCCATATTCCATGGTTTATGTTTTCTTAAGTATCCTTTGCACCACAACCCATGTAGTAATAGTTTTTGTTCCGTACTTCTTTGTTAAATTATGGGCGTTGTATTCGAAACTTTGCATTTTTGGCCCATTTGCTTCTTGTTTCCTACTACTTTAATTGATCTGTGTTTCGCTTGTTATATTTTGTGTTTTAAGTGATGTTGTCCCTCAGCTCTCTGTCATATAGCATAAATAAGTTACTTGTTTTGTATTGTGCAGGTCCTGTTAACAATATTCTTGTTGTTAGATCACCACTCTGCTTAAATCCTCAGATGTTACTAAATTCTCAATATTCTTCAATAAGAAGGCATGGATCTTCATTACCACCTCCATTGGAGAAGTACACAAATTCAACAGATGAAATAGTAGAAGTTAAGGCTTATCTCAATACCCAGGCTACTTCTGATGAACCTCTGGATGCTTCATACATCAGTATTCACACTATGAATAATCAAATCAAAGAATTACAGGTTCCTATTTGCTTGATGAATATTCTTGATTTAATTCATTGGTGTAGATTATATCCTTGTTCTGTCACCATTAGCATATGTCCTTTCTTTTTATTTCCTTTGTTTGCATGTCTTCCACTTATATAGCTATTTACATATGTTATTTTTGTAGGGATTGATTTTATGACTATTTTCTTTGTTGTTAAGTGTCACCCATCACTGTCGTAATATTGAATTTTTTGTTTTTCTTTTCGTTGCATAATTGGCTGTAGTTCACTTGGTTGTGAGTGACATTCTTAGTCCAGGTTGTTGAATTTCTAGCCGACTTCTGCCCAATTCTTTTTTCTGATTTCCTGTTTTCATATTTCCGATTTTTAGCCCAAGTTCCAATATAGCATTTTTAACAAAGAAGTTCTATGCAAATGGTTTTTCTGATCTATGCTTTTGGTTTTACATTCAGCAACAAGGTTCTTCTGCAGCAGCTGGGATGGAGATGGATCGACTAAAGCTCGACTGCAAAAGGTCTATGCAAATGGTTCAGCAGTGGGAAAAAATGTATGAAAACTTGCACCAATTTTGTGTAAATGAGCTTTTGGATGGAGATGAAGCAGGAGGCTGCAATGGAAACTCTACCTGAGACAGCAGCTGTTCTTTCTGTGCGAACAGCTTGCAAGTTTTGTAGGTACAGATTTATTTTCACCATGATTCCATTGTTGTGGTGCATGAGTTTCCCTCTTTGTTTTGATATTGGAACATATTTTCTTTTATACGGTGGAAGCTGTCATTTTGGGGCTACATTGCCCTTAGAAGGAATTTGGTAGTCTTGTTTGAGTCCCTTGCCAAACTTTGCTGTGGGAAATTTTTTTTGGGCCGTTCTATTATGACTAAGTAATGCATTCATTTAATCTCCAGACAGGAATGCAAAAGAGCGATTAAGATGCAAGTAGGATAATGAGGTCCTAAATAGAGTGAGATTAATATAAATTATTTTGTTCATGAATTGATGGATTTTGCCAATTTTGGCGCGATTAATAATTTCTGATGAACATTTTTGGTAACTGGAAGTGGAGAAAAAGATTTGGTGGTAGAGAGCACGTGAAGCATGTGTTCGACCCGACCATTTACACTACACCATTTCTCTACTTAAATCACTTTTACTTTTCCGATATTTTTTTATTATTATTTGTTGATATATTGCCCGATATTTTGATATCTTAGCTCTAGTGTCATAACATTACCTATAATCTTATGTTGGACCAAGCAAATGCTGTTGTTGGTAGTTGCGAACTAGTGGTGGTGGTGTATTGCGTTAATTGTAAAATGGGTGGCACGTGCCGTGCAAACTACATTTCCGCCTTTGACATTTATCATTTGCCTCGACAAAATTAGTAGGATTTATGACTACTTTTGGTTGTCCGAATGGATAGTCATGCGCATTATTCCATTGTATGCTTCTTTTGGGGTAGGGATATTCACGGGTTGGGTTGAGTAATCACCCGTCACCCGAACTGAAAATATTGGGTTAGAAATTTATTGAACCACTTTCGACCTAATGAGTGATCGGGTTGGGTCGGATCGGGTTCGGGTGGGATCGGGTTTGGGTTCGGTCGGTATAGGCCAGAAATTCATATTTTTTTTTGTTTTTTTTGAAATAAGTACTTAAATTATAAATAAATAAAAACACTTAGTAAAAATTCAACCGTCATATTCATCCATTACTCTATGCAATAGTAAAATCTACTAGTCAATTCACAATTATATTCGGTCATTTTTTCCATCCCCTTTAAAATATACCATACAACCATAAAATCTAGTAGTCATTAGTCTATCTATTACATTCAAATTTCAGACTCTGGAGTGTTGCACTTGATTAACATATGAGAGGAGAGAAAGACTTAACCTGCAAAAATATCAACAGATTCAATACAATCAAATGTTGGAATAAAAAAATAATAAATTTGAAAATATATTATTAAGTATTGACAGTTAGAGAACTTAACTAAAATAATAATACTCATTTACACCAACATAGTGGGTGATATGACTGTGAAAGCAAATGGATCAAATATGTACAGGATGGTTAAGTAACTTACCTAAATCAAGTCTACAACCCAAAAAGCTTGATCAGAACGAGAATTTCACATAAAATTCACTCAATTGCTGTCAAGATACCTATATGGTAAAAGCACATATATATATATATATATATTATCATCAAAAATTCAGAATACATAATACATGTCCAAGATTAGTAGATTACTATGTCTTGTTTTAAGAAGTTTTTGAACTTACCCAAAAATGAAAGATGTTAAGTTTTCAAAAGAGAGTCACAAAATTCACTCCACTACATCAATACACCTGAAAGTAAAACAATAACTTGTGTTTGATTCTGAAAAAATAAATATGTCATTATAGTAAAGAAAGGACATAATTACTTAACAATTTCAAACTTATTATGTGATTCATATTGTTCATATTCCTCAACATCATTCATGGCCCTGCGCAGAGAAATTGGAATATTACTTTTCAGCCAATTTTGGGCACAAATAAGAATTTCTACCATCATGGGAGAGAGTGAACTACGGAATGGATCAAGTATACGTCCTCCTGTGCTAAATACAGATTCTGAAGCTACAATAGAAATGGGCATTGCCAACATATCACGTGCTATTTGGGACAACACTCGATACTTTGAGAAATTAGTCTTCCACCATTCTAATACATCAAAGTTCTTATCCCTTGAACCTTCACAAAATTCTCCCAAGTATTTATCAATTTCTGACTTACATGATGATGAATATTCTGCTTCCAAATATGTATTAAATTGAGAAGCTATGAGCAAATGTGGATCCTCACAATCATCATCTATCACCATCTTCGATGCTTCACTCACATTAGAAATTTCAACACTTGTTGCATCATTTGCAGCATAGTGGTTATGTAAACAAGCCGAAGCATCTTTCACTTTAGAGGTCATCTCGTCCACAACATTGGTTTCAAATAATTGTGAGAAACAAAAGTTGACATATTTCAGTTTCTTTTGGGGATCAAGCACAACAGCAACATACAATAATAGATTTATTTTATCTCCATTTCCCCAATACTTTTTCAATTTTAGCTTCATACTTTTTGCCATTGAAGACAAAACATCATCATCGTTTTTCACTAATTGTTCTGTTTTGGTTTGAATTACAAACATTTCATCAAAGTAATAATTTGATGTCACATAAAGAGACCCTGAAAATCAATTGGTTGCATTGTAGAAAAGCTTTAGGAAGTTTACAAATATCTTGCAATTTTTCCAATCATCTTTAGTTGGAGGTCTCCATGATTTGTTCCTTCTACCACTTTGTTCAACAACATCATCCTCCATAAAGTAAGACCGATAATTAGAGTCATCCTCCTCCAATCGCTCAAAGGCCTTCTCAAACTTCATGGCAACCTCTAGCATCAAATAGGTGGAATTCCACCTAGTTGGTACATCAAGACACAAGAGACTCTTGGACTCAATTTTTTCTTTCTCCACACACTTCTTAAAGGTCTCTAGCCTATTTGAAGAGGACCTCACATACCTCACAGCATCACGTACACAAGTAATAGATGTATTTAGTTCTTTCAAACCATCACCCACAATAAGATTCAAAATATGTGTACAACATCTCACATGCAAGAACTCATGCGCTAAAACAACTTCCTTCCAATATTTTGTTTTCCTTTTCAAGTACTTAATGGTAGTGTTATTGGAACTAGCATTATCTACTGTTAGTGTAAATATGCTACTAATGTTCCACTCAAGCAAGCACATTTCAATTTTTTTACCAATAGTTTCTCCCTTATGATCTTCAACTTGACAAAAGTTTATGATTCTTTTTTGGGGCTTCCAATCATCATCAATGAAATGTGCCGTAAGGCACATATAACATAGATTTTGTATGGATGTCCATGTGTCCGTAGTAAGGCATATTCTACGATCTTTCAAAGTTTTCTTTAACTTATCCTTCTCATTATTAAAAATGCCCACAACTTCTCTAGCAATTGTGATCCGAGAAGGAATTTTGTTAAACTTAGATTGCAAAACATTACAAAATCTCTTAAAACCTATTCCCTCCACAAACCTAAAGGGCAATTTATCAATTATAATCATTTCGGCAAGAGCTCTTCTAGCAGCTTCTACAGTAAAACTCGTTGCCAAGAGATCCACTCCATCTTCTCCATTTGTTTTGTGATGAAAAGCTAATGTTTGTTGTCCCTTGTTATCCTTATCCCTATAAGGAGACTTTTTGCATTGAGTTAAATGAGACAACAAATTACTTGTTCCATGACTTTTCGAACCAGCTTGATAATCTTTTTGACAATATTTACAAACAGCCTTAATTTGACCATCATCACTTTTTAGTTTATCAAAATGATCCCATGCCACAGAATTTTTCCTCCTCCCACTACTACCTTCCTTCATCTTTGACTTCGATGGTATTGGAGGCTTTTCAATGGTGGGGAGCCTAGGAGTGGGGACAATTGTAGTTGGGGACCTTGGGGTAGTAGTTTTATTATGAGATTCATGACGATCCATGATATTGCTATGAAAAAGTAAGGTGTCCACTCCATAACCCTTAAACCACAACATAAAAAAAAAAAATTAAACAAAATTAGAGACTTATCACAGATTATGTGATCCTAAATCCTAACAAATTAACAATGAATTAATCATTTCACGAACATGTGAATAACTCACAATAAATTCAGCATACAACACTTCTCAAAAAACAATTCAACGATAAAAAATAAAAATCTACAACTGAAAAATTTGACTAATCAGGCACCAAGATCCGAACTAATTTTGAAACCTATAATCAGGCACAAAAACTGAATGATTATCACTAAAAAAAAAAAAAAAAGAAGTATCTTCAATAAGATGATTTCAGAGTTATGCGATCCTAACCTAAGTCCTAACAGACCTCAAATAAAAATTTGTTTTTTTTTTAATTTGTAAGACTTATTTGTTTCGATTATCTCAGATTCATAATTTCATAGTACAGATTCTACAGAATACATAATATATTGTATAAAGCTCCAAAAAAGAAATGGTAAGCAAAATAAAGTCTTAGAGGTATTATTTAATGAAAGATGTAAAACTTACAGAAATTCTCTGAATCTCGCGTGACTCGTCAAGAGACTCAGCAACGTTGCCGACTTGCTGTAAACTAAAAATATAGAGGTTTTATCGGTGGTATTTTTTTGCTTCTACAACCTTTGGTCTGTGAGAGAGAGAGAGAGAGAAACATATAGTTGGTGAAAACAGGGAAAGAAAAAGACAAGATTAACATGGAAAGGAAGGGATAAAGTTAACAACTTAACATGGTGTACCGTGTAATCTCTCCAATTCATATATTTGGTCGGGAAGCATGGACATTGGAAAGGTAATGTTATAATAAAATATTAAAAAGTAATAGTGTAATTTAATCAATCCATATATTTGGTCGGAAAACTTGAAAAGAAAGGATAAAGTTATAATATAGCATTAAAACATAATCTCATGCATCAATGAGATTACACCTGTACACCACCAGTAATGTAGAGGGGTTTTGATTATCTTCAAAATGTCGGGTCGGGTCGGGTCGGGTCTAACGGTTGACATGCATGTAAACCCGACACCCGAACCGAAAAGTTATAAATTTTACGAACTTCACCCGTTACCCACCCAATTAACTAGCGAAACCGACCAAATGTCATCGGGTCGGTCGGGTTCGGATCAGGTTGACGGGTCGGATAAATTTTTGAACAGCCCTATTTGGGGGTAATCATACTTGATTTCCTAACAAAAATTACATGACTCCTATGTGATTTAAATATGAATACATAATCCGCTATAGTTTGGACTTAACTTTTGAATGAATAAAAATTTTTAGAATTAACAATAATTTTATCACAGAAGTATTTTCATTTTATTTATACTATTATAAAAAGAAAACACTTGAGGTTTTGTGAAGCCTACTCGTTGAAATTTGTCACAAATAATGGAATGATGATTTAATCTAACTCAATTAACTTTGAGAGCATGAAGTTAGTAAGGTAAGTGGGAGTCGTAGGTGCACATATTGTTTGTGTCACCATTTCTTGCTAAGTCTGTCATAAAAGGTAGAATGGTAATTTAATCTAATTCAATTAACTTTAAGAGCATAAAATTAGTGGAGTAAGTAAAAGTTGTGAGTGCACACATTGTGTGTGTCACCACTTCTAGTCTCACAAAATGGAACATTAAAAAGATTATTTTACTTTTTTATGTCAAAATAAATAATTATCTTTTGAAGGGATATTTTTATTATTTTACCAAATTGTCACAAGTTTCACTCATTTTGTAAATAACTCTAAACTATAAATGGTTATATGTTCACTTTTTCATAAGAACTCATTTGATCTTGTTCAACTTATCAAGGGTAAAGCGTAATCATCTTTTTTTTTTTCATTCTATTTTAATATTATTAATTAGTTTTATTGAACATTGTAATGAGAACGATCTTTCCATTCTCAGACAAACAAAAAAACAGAAGTTAGCAAACAAGCAAAATGTTTATTTCATTATCGTTCTATTTTCTCCTATGTATTAAACATAACTTGAAGAACTCTGTTTCAGTGCACAGGCTAACTAGTAATTGACAACCGCAGCCCAATACGTGGTTCGAAGCCCAATGTTTATCATTCATGGGAATGCCCAGTCCGTGACCTTCGAGCCTCTCATGACGAACACGCGTAATGGCCAAAGTAACCAGCAAACTCTTTAGAGTTTTTCTCATAAACTAGCTTTTTAAAGAAAACTTATAACAAACAATTCTGGAACGTTTTTAAAATTTTAACATAATTTCAAAAAAAACTTGTGAGAAGCTCTAAAAAATATCTTTGAAACTCTTTAGAAACTCACTTTTTATAATTTTTAATATTTTTTATATTGTCAAATCTTATTATGGGAAAACAATATATAATTTTTTAATAAATTATTATATATATTTTTTAGTATTAAGATTTTATTTTATCATAAAAGTATTCTAAATATTTTATATAATTTTTTAAGGATTTTTAATATATATATTTTATTAACTGTCTTAATTTTGTATTATCGAGCGTTTTTGTTTCTCACAATATTTTTACTTTTTAGGTCACATTTCGCGTTTTCTTTCTGTCTGCTGTATTGTTTGGTTTCCATTTTTCTTTCTAGCAACTATGGTGTAATGACTTAAGAGTCAGGGAGTACACACCAAGTTAGCCAGCAACAGCAAAGTCACACTGGTCGAACCAAACTTCAGCCTCTACACTCAATTTCCATTTGCCGGTGGGGTGGGCGTACTTTGTGAAAATGACAGCACGGAAAGGTCGAACCAAAACAAATTGGCACAATACTTTTTTTACTCTTTTGCGTACTTGTGCAATTTGGGCAACGAGTAAAGCCATCCATATTTGAACAAGTGATGGAAATCATGTGGAGAGAGAGTGAGAGAGAGAGAGAGAGATAGAGAGAGAGAGGTGTGACCATTTCTGGTTGCAATATTGTAGACTTATAGTGATTCTTTTCTTCTCTGAGCCCTGCCTGCAGTTCCCGATGAGGGAGGGAGGTGATCAGAAAAGTGGGACAGAAATTTAAATTATATTTATGTATATTATATTGATATATAAAAGATAATATGTATACAAGTATTAGTAATGGGATGTGGGGGAGAGAAGATAAGGTGGTGCAACCGTGATAATAAAAAGTAAAAAAATAAAAAAAACACGCACCCAACAGCAAGATCTCTCTCTTCTGGATTCTTTTTTATCCAATCGAACCTCTTCTTGCAGAGAACATGTCTCTTTATTCATGTCTTTTTTCATAAATAAATAAAAAAAAACACATTATTCTATTTCTTTTATTGCAGAGAGCAAGAGAGAGCAGGGTTGGGTTGGATACTTCTTCTCGTCATCAATTTGGACAGTGCTTTGAAATCAGGGTGCGGAGGGTTTCCTTGTGTTATGGATTGGTGTTGCAGAAAAGAAGGCAGGCAAAACTGCCGCAACACACACCAAACAACACATGTTCCTTTTTTCGGCTTCTCTTTCTATCCTTTTTCTTTCCACCCTCACCTCTGCAATGTACAACTGTCGTGTTGACGACTCAATACCCAATTAATACATATATATATATATATATATATCTAATTTTAAACATTACTTCTTGTAAGAACCGGGTCTTTTTCAAAATCATTTTCCCATCACTTACAATAAAAAGTAGGTGTAGCCAAACAATATCACTTTCCAATTAATATGTTAGAGCTTTGTTTTTTCTGATGGTGTAATATGTTATGTAAAAGGTACCCATATAAACAAAGGACTCAATAAAACTAGAAAATCATAATTCCAAATTAAATAGTCTAATTAGATGATCATAAGGTTATGATACTGTATTACAGTAATATGATGATGAACATTAAGTGGCCATGAGAAACTGTCATCCAATTAGATTGAGATAACTAAAATGAAAAACTCTACAAGCGTGACATCTTATCCAGCTCCGGCTGCGCATGCAGCTGCAGCAAATGCTGTACTTCTAACTCCATTTATTATCTCAACAATTCAATGTCCATTCATATGGCTTTTTACTGAAAAAGAAAATTCCAATATTATGGATATCTGGAAAATTAAATCAAGATCTAGCCCTGCAAAACGACTTAGACTGATACATCTTATGGTTGTGCAGTTTCATCATACGTACATTCACCTTGCACATTGTAGTCTTTTTTTTTTTTTTTTTTTGGTAGGTTATATATTTATATATATATATATATACATATTATATGTGTGTGCAACACTCTTTTACGTGCATGGTGGTTGGCACCAAGAGTACTCTGCTACATCATTTTCTCGGCCACGCCATATCTATGGTCTGTAGATCCATGCATGCAAATACATAAATTTGGTGCTGGTGGCAATTTAAACACTGTCGTCTTCTACTAAAACCAACCTTGTCGTTTCCTACAGGCCTTTGTCAAGGTATATTTATTTTGAAACTCTTAATTAATAGCCCAAAGATGTCTCCGTCAACATCTACATCACCTCATTATCTACTGATAAGGGTCCCCATTTCTGATCAAAACGTTGAGATTGAATCATTGGAGTAAAAAAAAAAAAAAAAAAGAAGAGAGAGAGAGAGAGAGAGAGAGAGAGAGAGAGAGAGAGAGAGAGAGAGAGAGACTGTTATACTGTCTTTAAACTAAAATTTTAGGCCTTCATCGATCAAGTGAAGTGCCCAAATCTATGCTCTTAGCTAAGTTGATTAATTATTAAATGAACTCATTTAGCATAACATTCAATTCAGAGTTAATGTGGGAACAAATTTAGGTAATATAGTGATATAAGGATTGCATAAGAACATTTTAAGTACATAGGAGCCAAATGGTGATGAGAGTCGTGAAAGCCAGTTCACCTCCTGGTAAGTTCGTTAGCAGTAATTAAGCTAGCCAAATGCCAGAACCTGATCCACCTCGAAGAGCGTTCCTTTCAATAGATGTTTGCACGTGTAGATATGCAGATATAAAAGCCGGCACCGGAACCTGACCGCCGGTCCACCGGGGTGAGAGTCTCATTTAAAAGGGTCTGGTGACTGGTTAGACCTCTGACTCATGTCATGTGAGTGGGGTTTTGGGGTTCTTTGAAAACAAAGTAAATTTTAGGGCAAAGTAAGATTTATACGTTTCCATTCAATGTATGTATTTTACGTATATATAATTCATTCATGAACCATCAAAGGCACTTATGGTGATACCCTGGAACAGTTGGTAGATCTGAACCATTCAAATGGTGGGCCACATCCCATCTGATAAGGTAACATCTTTGTTACCCCTTTTGGTTGTTAGCTCCGAGATAAGATGATGTAACTTTTTATTTGAAAAATACTATTCTTATTTCTTACACAGCATTCATACAAAATTTACATATAAAATGGTATGACAATAGTTGTTTTGTAATTAAAAGTCGGGTGGATATTTGTTTTGAGGTGAAAGACTCTCATTAAAATACATCATCTTATATAAAAATTTTGTATGAACTTTTTATTTGTATAACATTATTCTTTTTATTTTATTGATTGAACATTATCTTTCTATCAGCTCATCATCTTAGAGGTGGCCCACAATTTCAATGGTCATGATCTAATCAAGTCAGTGAAGGTGCTTCATGATTCTCTTCTAGGCAGAAATCATATTGTATGCCAAATCTTTTCTGTAACCATTAACGGAGATTGTTTGAGAATAAAGAAAAGAAAATAGTATTTATTTTCCCTTTTAAGAAGAAAGATAAGCTCACCAACTTTGTAAAAATTATATAAAAGGGACCAAAATGGAAAGCATTTATACTATATAGTATAATAGAATATATCAAATGATATCATATTATATTCAACCACTTGTTATATATACACTCCTTTGATAGTATGTTCCCGATATCACTATTTTATTACCTTTTTTTCCCTTCTTTTCTTCTCCAAACCCTAATATCTCTCTTCCTTCACTGCAAATTCTGATAAAACTCCTAGTCTACACCTTCTCTCTTTACCTTACCCATCCCTCTGTACATCAGTTTCTCTCAGTTCTCAGCTTTTAAACACACTCCTTTTCCCAATAACACTTCTCTTTTTTAGGGTTCAGCTATATAAAGAGGGTGATAATTAAGCCATGGATATTGAGCTCTTAAACTCTGCCTCGGAAGATCAAATGGACATGATCATGATGATGCAGATGGACAAGCTTCCCGACTTCTGTGGGTCCTACAACGACGTCGTAGATCATATGCCGATGACAGAGTTTAATGGAGGAAGTAACAGTAGCAGTAGCAGTAACAATGTTGGAACTTTGTCGCAACTTGTTGATAACCCACACGTTGCTTCTTCTTCTACGTTTATGAATCTACCGGCCACCATATCGTTTGGGGGAACCGCCAGGCCGGTCGGTCAAGAACCTGTTGGGCTGTCTTTCTTGTCCAATTCAAGCACATTTCCTACACAGTCACAGAAGAGGAATTCAATGGCCGCGATGAGGGAAATGATCTTCCGGATAGCGGCAATGCAGCCGATTCAAATTGATCCAGAATCAGTGAAGCCGCCGAAGCGGAGGAACGTGAAGATATCGAAGGACCCTCAGAGTGTGGCCGCGCGTCACCGGAGAGAGAGAATAAGCGAGAGAATCAGGATACTTCAGAGACTTGTCCCTGGAGGGACCAAAATGGACACTGCCTCCATGCTCGATGAAGCAATTCACTACGTGAAATTCTTGAAGACCCAGGTGCAATCACTAGAGCGAGCGGCCGGAAATAGGCCGGCCGGGTTGGGTTTCCCGGTGGCAATGTCTAACGGAAGCTATCTTCCATTGCCGAAAGCTTACCAACAAGCTCAAAATGTTCAGCAATATTCTGATGCTTAATTTAGGGAGAGAGAGAATCACATTAGGTCTTTAGTATAAATGCACGTCTCTTTGAATACTTGGCTTGTGGGGTTGTAAATGGAAGAGACAGTCTTATTGTTGTTGTTATCATATCATAATCACCTCTTATTCTCATCAATGTTAGGCTTGCTATCCATCTTCATTCTATGAATTGAAATGGAGATCTTCATTTTATAGTTAATGACTTAGATATAATCTTATTACATATTTTATTAAAACTATGTCGTTTTGTATTAAAATTTATTCCTCATATATAACTATAAAATTATTTATTTTTAAATAAATTTTAAGTTAACTCATCTGAACCCTTCATTTTTATGTTAATTGACGTGTCAATATCTCAATCAATAGAATGGAGATCTCCATTCCATGACGAGAATCCAAATCCGATTTATTGCTAGAAAACAATTACAAGTAGTAAATAGAAAGCCTTCGAAGCTCTCTCTCTCTCTCCCTCTCTCAAAACTGCAGATCAATTTATACTGTATTTGAAATCCGAATTCATCGAATAAAAATCAAAGAAAAAGAAAAAGGTAAAAAAAAAAGAACAAAATGAAAGAAAATTTTTGTTCTACTTTTCTCTACTATTTTCTTTTTCTTTTGTTTTTCATCATCAAATTCGTGATTCAAACACTATAAAATTTTGATCTTTTGAAAAACCGACAATAATTACGTTTGCGGGATCTTCCTAGACATCGTTTGTCCGTCGAGAAAAATCTATTTGGGTAGAGAGAGAGAGAGAGAGATGTGGATGGGCCAGTGGAACAAGGGATTGGAATTGGGACCATTTTTGAGTTGGAGCTTTCCATACTCTTGAGGTCAAATCTCAACTCATGGACTGCGAAACCTAGAGCTCCAGTTGTAAATAGTTGGACGAACTCTCCAGTCTCCATAATACAATTTCACCAAACTACTTTCATTAAAAATTATGTTTTATGGTAAAGGGACCTATCGATCACAGTCAAATTTTACCCAAGGGATTCTTAAAAACACCATGTTCACTGAAAGTTTCCAATGAATGATCCTGGTTTGATCTTGCTAATTGATGGGGTTAACTATGTTCACATGCAAAGACGGAAAACAAATAGCTAGCATCCATATTTCGTTTCAGGTAAGAAAATCATGTATTTCCCAACCAAGAGACACTCTTGATTGTGAAAGCAAAAGGTAGAAGAGAGGGGCTGCTGATTGTCACAGAATGCATGGGAAATCCACGTGAATCTCTGACATTTAACGCGGTGGCTTTTTTAAACAAAACAATTGAAAAAAGTTATCCGATAAATGAGTTTAGTTTTTTGATTCGCATCACATAAATAAATCATCATGACCTAGCTAGTGTAACAGTCACCTCCGATAACTTCACTGATAATGAGAAGATCACCAAAATATGAGGCATCAATTTTAAAGTTTAAACATAACATCTAGTGTGTGTAATATTTAATATACACTCCCACTAGATCATAATTAAACTCTTCACATCTTTATAAATTAATATAGAATATTTGTCAAGGTTAAAATCAGAATAACAGTTACACGTGATGTCGAATGATGATGCAGCAATCTTGTAGTGTCTTACTCCCAAGCCTTCAACGAGCTCTCTCTCTCTCCCGTTGCAGTGCGGTCTCATGTTCTAAATACACCAATGTGGTGCCTGCCAAAGACCTTCTGATTTTCAGGTTAGATTTTGGAGAATATCGCTACTCAAGGGTGTGTGTTGTTAGAGTTTCTCTTTGATGCGTACATGGTGAAGAATGCTTATGTTTCCCTTTGTATGCATGCATGAGAGTGGTTGGTGACTTTTTCACGTCACGGTATTCTATTGTAGAATCAGATCTGTGGCAGAGCACTTGAGAGGGTCGTTCTCCCACTCCATCGTGACGTGTGTCAGAATTGCGTCAGGAGTAGGATGGTTGTCCCTCGCACACTCTACATCCATACTTTGAGTGCACACTATAGTGTCCGGTGTCAGTTATAGACTCCACCGATGTGATGGGAAGGACGAACAGAGCGAAAAGTACGCTCGAAGGGCTGATCTGCTCGGGAGCTGAGGGGAGTCAAGGTGAGGCTCTGGTTGAATCCCGATCAGGCATTCAGGAGAGTCCTGGTCTGGTCAGAAAAACCTCACTACCATGGAATAATGTTTCAAACAGTTGGGAGCATGAAGATGATGTGGTCGTCTCATCAGCATTCGCCAAATGAACTCAATGAAGAGGACATCCAGCGTGGCTGTCCACGTCGGACCAGTACATAATATTGGTCGCAGTTCAAAGGAGCTTATTTGCTTCGCTAAGTACAACCATCAAATGCATAAATTCCTGCTCAGCCTCAGAAAACGACCTAATTATATGCATTATATATGCATATGATGATCGACCCATAAGTCAGAGAAGAAATTAAACGTGATCAGACAATGACCTTTTCTCAGTCTTAGGAAAATGATAAATTCTTACATATATATGATAGGTCTGCTCCCATATTTGATGAGTTATTTCATATTTCTATTTAATGATACTGTTCTTATGAGAAATCAATCTCAGGGTTTCATTTCTTCTTCCATCTTGGTGATAATGTAATGCTGTTTTATTTACTATGCTACTAGTGTAGATTATACTTAGCAAAAAAATACTAGTGTAGATTAGGATATCTCGTGTAAAAACTTGCTTCCTGATAATTGTATGATGTTTTTTAAATTTTGATTGTGATATTTATGGGAGTGACTGAAATAGTTGACTCAAGATATGGTAAGATCATGTTTATCTGGTGCTGAACTTGCTAGATGCAGCTGGCTGGTTTCTGCCAAACACAGATTACGTGTATACATATATACTTCTTTACATATAGATACAGCAGATATCAAAATTTGGCCTGCAAAGTGCCTATCTACTTGTGGTGAATAAAACATTATCTACTGGATGATTATTAAAACTAAAGGTAGGGTGGTGTTTTAAACTTTTCAAAATGGGTCAATGAATATATATATATATATATATGAGAGAGAGAGAGAGAGAGAGAGAGAGAGAGAGAGAGAGAGAGAGGGTAGGTTGCCTCCCAAAGCAAGATCCAAGGAGAGTAGTGCTTATGTCTCAAGGATCATGCTGCACTAAAGGCCATTAATTGCTTCCATCCAAGTCCCAATCTGATCCAATCCAATCTAGGAGATATAGAAACCAAGATCTAATGGCTGAGAGGAAGAATAAAAAATTATCAGAGGTGGTCAAACCAAATTATATGAGATGCCCCATGTGGGAAGTCCCACTAATGTCCCAACATCCTCATATTGAGGGTTCTTTTGCAATTGGGAAGGGGGTACCCCCCTGTCCTAAGAATATAGGGCATAGACCCTTCCATCCCCCAAGTGCAGTGTATCCATTTAACGGTTTAATTATTCTTCTTTATTTTGCTACACAATACATACATTATCTGATGGGAAACTAGAATTGTATAGTCTTCATACCTTCTTCATACATATATCGCAAGGTGACAAATTGAGAATTATGAAGAACTACATACAAGTTTGATCCCATAAAAAAAAAACAACAAAAAATAAAAAATAAAAAAAACGAAGCAATATTATATTAGTTCTGATTTGGATCTTTTATTCCATAGTTTAAATGGACATCTCCATTGCATCAACCAATGGATTAGATGAGGCGGTCTTAACAGTATCTTAATAAAACTACATTGTTTTATATTAAAATTTTTTTTTTTATATCAACAAAATAATATTCTTTTAAATAATTTTAAGTTAACTGATCGAATCCTTTATTTTTGTATTAGTTTACTTGTCAACTTCTCAATCAATTAAATAGTAGTCGCCATTTCAGCCAAATCCAAGAAGTTCAATCATCATGCAGGTATTATCATTGGTTTCGAATCATATTTAAAGGAGAAATCTGGGCTATTTTGTTCTAAAGAAATTAAAACATAGAAAATAAGGCTTGGAATTTGTTGCAAACGCGCAAGTATGCATCCTATATATTAGCAACTTCTCTTCGGCTAACTTCAAAGGTGACTCAACCATGTATTAGCATGCAAAAACACATGCCCAGTTTTACAAACTGTGTCATAATTGTTTTCGCCGAAACCACATTTGCTAATTCTATTCTTGAATTTAATTTCGTAATTTTTTTAAAATATTCTAGTTTTAGAAAAAAGAGAATTTCTCTTCTTTCTTCTTTTTTTTTTTTTTTTTGATTATGTGAATACAAAAAACGAAAACTGACCAACCAAACAGTGATTCTGCAAGATCACATACTTTAATGTATCTAAGTCAACAAATTCATGAAAAATCAAAAAGAAATTTTTTTGTTTTTTGGGTCAACTACTAATCTTTCAGTTTTGTACTAAAAAGTATAAGCGCTGTAGCCAAAAAAAAAAAAAATGAAAACACGTCCAAATCCACAACTTTTAACTGCATACAACGAACGGATAAGGTGCAGAAAATTAGAGAGATGGTGAAACAAACCCAGCAAAATACACTGGATATAAATGGGCTTTTGCTAATAAAACGACATGCTAGACCAACCAAACTATCTTTTGTTTGTTTCCTCCCTGGCTCATGAGCACCAACCAAATGAATCCACGTCACCAAGCAAAACAATGAAATGAGTTGGTTGGCTGGATTGAGATGATTTGGAGGGGTCCTCTTTAGTCTTTACTTGATGATGATAGGACACAATCTAATCTCGTGGGCCAAAATTTTCTCTCGCTTGTCCCTTTCTGCTAGGTGGGATGAATAGACTCTTATTAGCATTAGCATCCCAGACGATGCTCTCAATATTGCTCATGGGAGACCCCTTGTCTGGATGCTGTTTCTACAAACATGAGAGAAGGAGAACTAAATATTAATGTCAATGTTTGTGTAAGGACTTCATCGAGCATCAATGTCAAATGACCTACCAATACTGTTGCTAGATTGAACATGGAGAGCATAAGCGAAATTGAATTTTGATCCATTCTGAGTGAGGTTTTTTTTTGGTTTTTCTTTTCCCTTTAGGTTGGTATTTCAAGTTGCAATGGCCATATATCAGTGTAAATTCACAATTTGTGGCTAGTTCAGCTTGCATTTGCAATAATGCAGGAGTACTCAAATGTAAGAGCAATGTCACTTCTAGAACTGCTTTCAGTACTTTTTCGTACCCCAAATGAAAATCACATTCTTAAAAGAAATTATATAAAAATTCTTTTAACAAAATAATGTAGTGGTGGCATTTGGATAATCAAATGCTGTATTAATGGGTACTTTATTTTAAAATATTAGATCTCTAATCAACCATACCATTTACATACAATTTATATATATATATATATACTTTTTATGTGTCTTCAACATCACTTTTTCTAAATTTTAATATTTTCTCTCTTGAGAAATGCTAGCATAATACGGCAGGACTGGTGCCAACTAATGCTTTTCAAGACCATAGAGGCCTACCTGCTGTGGTGGGCTATAGCTAACATGACATGCATCAGCTGGTGTATATTGAATAAACACTGCTGATGCTAGAGCTCCTCTTTCGGAGGGCTTTGATGACAACCACAGTACGAAGGCTGTATGCTTCTTTTTTCTTGTTGGTACTTGGGAGGCGGAAGCCAAAGACAGCTACAACCTAATATGCGGGTATCTTGTTCCACGAAGGTTGTATGCTACTGCACTTGTTTGGTGGTTTTAGATAATTGGACCTTTTATCCAGCCCAAAAGCTTTCCATGTGGTACTTGTAGTACTTGATCCAGCCCATTGCATATGGGCTTGATGGAACAACAGATCTGGTCAGGTCTAAGTTTCAGCACAGCAGAAGCGTAGGATGCGACTAAGATACATTTAAGGCGGCCCATTCCTTTAGGCTGAGGGTCCTGTCTTTTCAATTGCTTCTCTCTCTCTGCCTCTCTATCTTATTTAAGAGGAATGTAGGCTTGTGTTGTTTCATTATTTTTTGTTTTTGGATTGAAATATTAAAGATAAACCGTGACACCACCCAACCTTTTTTTTTTTTTTTTAGAAAGCATTAAATACAAATATAGGAGTGGGGAAGTTAGTTTGTTAATAAACTAATTTTACAGAGAGGAAATGTAAGAAAATCATATATTATCTTTCCTAAGCATCACGCTCCTGCCACGTCTCAAATCCTGATCTCGTTAAAATCATAATCCCAAGAAAGGCTAGACATCAACACCCCTGGTCTCGCTAACAAAAAATATGCCAATTGCTTGTCAATTAAGGTTATTCTCCTCAAACATAGTCATCATCATCAACAACAAATGCCAGTCAAATGGTTATATGGAATATGGTTAGTCTTTCGGAATAGTCAAACTATATGTTTTTCCAGGAAGCTGACAATACCTTTAGCGTGCTACACATGTCCTGAACTCTTCAAATAAGATAAATCCTAGTCTTAGAAAGAAAAAAAATTTGCAAAAAAAAAAAAAGAAAAGAAGAAGACCATATAGTTTGGACATTCTGTAAGACTTGTTTTAATTTGAAACGCACAAATTCAATCTCGTGTAAAGAGTGTTGTAATTTCTATGTTTGAATAGTATTACTCAATTTTTTCTAGTACGCATTCATTAACACATTTTGTGGCCCCTGTTCGTTAGTCACTGTTGACCAGAGTGCAGAAGAATTGGCACATGCGAAAGTGACAACCATCGCATGGCCTTTCATCAGCATAACAAAGACATGAATAATGCCTGGGACAGATAACAAAGAAAAATTATTCATGTTGTTGAGATAGGGTCATGAGTCACGACCATTGAGCCCACAGCCTGTTTGAAACTTGGGACAGAAAAGAAAAGGAAAAGAAAGAGAGAGGTAAGTGAAAATAAAAAAAAAATTTGAAATTAATCTCTTTCTTCTTTTCCTCCACTTTCTTTTCATTTTTTTCACAAAACTAAATAAAAAAATAATAACAAAGTATTTTTCATTTCCTTTCGTTTCCTTTCTCAAATTCCAAACAGGCTAAAAGACTCTGATCCACCCATCTGAGTTAGTTTTCTTCTATTTGTCCATTTTTTAAATGCATACGTCGGTGGACCGACGGGCCCAGGACTGAGCCCCTGCAAAAATTTTATTTTTTTTCTACTACTATATGTATAATTTAGACATGAGTCGATGCGTTACCCCGCTTCCAACTTATTTCACATATTAAAAAAAATAAATTTTTAATCAACTGTTGAATGCCGGACCACTTCACTACCCAGCAACCTCCGGCTCAGTGAGCTACGCAACAAAAGCGAAGCGAGCCGCGTGGTCAATCGATGGACGGGGAATTGCGTGAATGACCAGACCGGCCTACCTAAGGTGGTAAATGTTGTTATCATAGCTTTAGTACACTCCCTAATAAACGGTACTCCCCTTTAGGTAGCAAACGGTGGCCCACTTATTTATCTAGCATTAAAATTTTCTTAAAAGACAAATAAGTCTTCCTTTGAAGGACACAAGGCAGTCGAAAGTTTTGGCATTGTTTTGTTTTATTATTAGTTTGAATTGTACAACAAAGTTAGAACCATTCAATATAAATATTATATTAATAAACTTTTTGATAGTAGGACAAAATTAAAAAAGTTAGGGTTGCCATTCATTTTCTCCTTCTTCGTTGTCGCTATGAGCATACGAACGATCGTCTATGGGCATTTTGCACTCTAAACTCTTCAGTTTTAATTTTTTTTTTATGAAATTTTGAATCTGTCACTGTATACATATATCAAGTTATTTAATATCTTGCAATCCTGTAAAACATAATCATTACAGGACTTAAACCCAGAACCTCTTATAATTAAAACTCCATTTTATGTTAGATTGTTTGTTATTTTAGGAATTTAAATTGTTAGGAAATGGGTTCAAATAAGATTTTCTATTGAACTCACACTTACAAAGGAAAAATGGATCAAGCATCTGTGAGAGCAATTTACTGGCGGTGAGTCTGGTGATTGCTCAAGACTCTCAGACTCGCAGTAATCAAGACGACTGCGCACTATTGATAATAAGGATCCATCTTTGTTAAATATCTAGATTTTAGACCAAAACAAACGTGCACTATTTCAAGATGGCTGGCCAATTAATTAATTCAAACTTGGCTGGTAAGGTTTGCCATTTGGGAACCCAAAGAAGAATTAATCAATTAAAGATCTATTAAGATGCAGTCAATGAAGGTTGTTTAACCAACACAGCTAATGAGTCATATGACTCAGCAATTATTATTTCCTTATGACTAATGAATCCAGATCTTTATTTTCTTTGTGTGACTTGTTCTCTATCTCCTTAATTTTATTGGTTCACATCATTAATACGACAACTATAAAGATTTATTATTAAGAATTTTTTTTTTTACATTTTTTGTATTTATCACAATGATGATGTGGACCAATAATATTAAGGGGCAGAGAATGATGAATATTAAAGAGACAGATGATTTGAGTCCATAACAGATATTGATCCATATCATTATTAATTATCTGTTTGTACAGAAAGCTAACAAGAATATTGATACAAGAGAAGGTTAATTTGGATGCATTCTCACTCTTCTTGCTTTGTGAAAAAAATAGGACGGTAAACGAGCCAAGCTGAGTAATGGGTTATTCAAGCTTAATTTGAAAATCTTTGTGAACTTAAAAATTTGTTTAAAGTTAATTTGTTTAACTTTCGACCCGATTTCAAACGAGTTTTAATCAAGTCAATCACTAGTCGAGCTCGAGCAGCTTGAATTTTTTTAATGTATATAAGCTTATCAAGCTGAGTTCAAGTCAAGTTCAAAAAATTAACGAACATTAAAATATATTTAAAATTGACTTGTTTACATAACTAGCCGATCTGAAACAAGTTTTTAACGAACTGAACACAAGCTGAGCTCGAATAACTTGGTTCGTTTTGGAGCTTAATAAAAAATATCACACAAAAGCTTGATATTTTTTTCCGAAAAAGACGAGGCAATAGCATTTTCAAATTACAAACTCGTAATATTTTTCTGCAACGCGGAAAAGGAGAACGAACAAACACGGATAGAGCCTACTTTTGAAGCTTAGTCACACGTTTGAAAATTCTATTTAATTTTTTTGTTGGTATTTTCGCTTACACTACAATATGAGACGGCATACCGAAATGTTGATTTGGATTGGTTGCCTTTGTTCTGTGGCTTTTTTTTTTTTATTTCAATAAAATTTCAAATTGCTTGTAAAAATAACTTTGGTGGAATATCCGTAAATATGCCTGTGAGTCACAGTTGAAGTTGAAACCACGGGGTAGAGTAGAAACCTGTCCAAACATCCCAAAGCTACTTGAACTACAATTAACTGACTAAACCATAAGCCAGTTTTGAACTTCTGATTAGTTTAATGCTAAACTCCAGTTTGAACCTACCAACAACAAACACCAAGTCATATCTACATATAGTAGTATAATATTATATATATATATATATATATATAAATATTGAGGGTAATCCAATGGTGAAGCATCCCTAATCCTCAAAACATAGAAAATCAAAGCCTCGTTCCCAAAGTCAATATATGGTACTGTCTGAGACGTTGACATAGCAACTGGTAATCTTCTTCTTCTTCTTCTTCATTTCATTGCTTCAAAGCCATGGCTTGTGAAGAAGAATTCTGCAGGGACTATTTGGTGTTGAAGCCAGAAAATGCAAGTCTACTCGATCTTGTTCGCATCTTATGTTCGTCTGCTCCCTTCGAAAAAAGAAGATTTGTGGAGATCCAGGAACCGAGTAATCTGAGAGGTCTCCAGAGCCGATGGATCATTTTCATCTCCGTCCTGGCCCAGAAGCTTCTCCTCTACTTGAGAAAACCTATGGGTTGGATGGGGTATTTGCTGGAGATGTGGCTCAATATTCTGTTGAGCAATGGAGGTTTTGGCCTGCTTCTGTTAAATCTCTTGAAAGGTTTGCTTGGCTTCCTTGAAGGGCTAATGAACCATTTTCTTTTTTGCATCCATAGTGCTTAATTACCATCGATTCGACAGGAAATTTGCATATGAATGAGTAGTGCATGATGAAAACAAGCATGCATACATGCATTTGTTTTATCTTTTCTGTATATGGGTGGCTCCCAAATGTGTATTATCATCATAATCGATCTTAATTGCGAAAATAACTCTGTTACATCTTTTTAGTGGAATTTTTTATACTAATATGCTAGAAGAATAGTATTTACCTTCCGGGTAATCATAGCTTTATTAAGTAGCTAGGGAGATAAATCATTGTTGGAATTAGAGAACACTGCATCATGAAAGATAAAAAAATAAAATAAAAAAAATAGTTAGAGATAGCTAGAGCCAACAATATAGACATCGGTGCACAGAAGAAGATTATGCTTAATTGTTTTGTGAATTCTAGTATTTTTATGAGGAATTGTGGTTGATAGGATCGGTAGTGAGGCCGGATAAATCATCGGCAACGTTCAGGTCAGTGGTGGGAAGTCTTGACCTACGCGTGGAATTAGACGAAAGCATCAATAGTAGCGACAGTAGATATATAGCATCACTGTCTATAATGGCAGCTAAATTGTCCTACGAGAATGAAGCCTTTGTCCATACTGTTGTCACAGATCTCTGGAAGGTAATCATCAGCAACCCCTCCATATGAAAACAGGCCTTCAAATTTTTACAAATTTTGTATATATATAAATATATGTGATCATGAAGATGAACATTAATTTTTCGTTTTCGCAGATGGAATTCTTGGGTTTCTTCAACTTCTGGAATGGTAAGAAGCGGCTTAAAATTTCTCTTTTATCAGCTTAATAAAACCAATATTATCTGCCATCTGTTGTTGATGTCAAAGGGAAAATTATTCTGTACTCCTGGAGCATTGCTCCACCTCTCACGTGTGAGGTGAGACCCACTTATTAAGTGAAGTGGAACTCACCTCTATTGCGAGAGGTGAAGAATAATTTCTCCCTTATTAAACAGTAGAAATGGCAGTGGACTCGGTAAAAGTGGATATCTGATCGAACCCGCCCCATATAGAAAGGGTATGGAGGGTTTAAAACGGGGATGAAGGTGGGGATAGAGGTATTAAACTAAACACGTGCGGGTATGGAGGCGAGGATGGACTTAGGTTGTCCCCTACCCCGCCCCACCCTGCCATACCCGTTAGGATTAGTATAATTAGCAATTACCTAGAGCTTAATTATAAATATTAAGACTAAAAAAAAGGGTTTAACTATAAATTTTAAAACAAAAAATAAAGGCTCACTTGTAAATAATAAAATTTAAATTTTGCCAATCATATTTTTTGCTCTTTTATTTATTTTTGTATTTGTTTTGAGATTTTTTTTTTTTTAGTGTTATTGGGCTTGACGGGTACGAGACGGGGGCAAGTGTGGAGGCGGGAGTGAACAGAGATTCTTACCCGCGGGGCGGGAATGGACATTCAAAAAAATACCCGTACGGTATGGAGGCGGGGATGGAGGTGAATTTTTTAAGTGAATGCGGGATGAACGTGCCAATACTTGCCCCACCCCGGTCCATTGTCATCCCTATTAAACAGGCTGTTTTGATATTGATAATTGTAGTGATCTATGAGCCAGCTTCACCAAATAAAAACCCATAATTCACATTTCACATACAAACTTATAATAAAGTGTAGCTAAGGTGGACTGCGTCCTTCCTCATTCCATTTTAGTCATTAATTTACGGTAATTATATATTATATATTATCCGTAATGCATAGAAAATTATCCTGTGCTTTGCATTAATTACATCTCATTGCTCGTGTGACCTAATTCTATAGGTATGTGATGCTTATAAAATATAAATTATAATCCCTTGACTTTTACTAATTCCACATTTCTGAAAGCAACCCATTAGTATCATCAACCGACAAACCCGGATTATAATTCTACTATTTAATACAATCATCAGTTTCAGGACAATTGAGCATCCATACATAATTTACTTTTTGAATATTTGTTGAGCATAGACAGTATTTATGATCGCCTTTTTTAAGACCATGCCTTTGGCTAGGGGTGACCACGGATCCACTTGATTTGTCTAAACTCGTTCATTATTTATAAGATTTGATATATTTTCAAGTTCAATTAGATTAATTAGTTGACTTGAGAATTATATTTGAAGTGTGGCCCGGCCAAGAAATATATTCAAAATAATATATTTTTATATTTTAATATATTTATGTATTATTTAATATATTTTTTAAAAAAAATATTTTAAGTTAGATGGTGGAGCTTGGAAATTGAAGTTTATTTTGGATGGGCTTGATTTTTAACCCGTTGAAAAAAATTAGTGTAGACCCAATCAAAACCCAATTAATGTCCACTCCAATTTGGACCCAATTTGGAGTAAAAGATTACTGTTCGAGTCCAAGGAAGATCTAAGACATCCAAACTATACGCTTACAAGGAGAAAAGAGTGCAAATTCTGCATTCTCATCTCAACTTCAATCAATCTATGTTTCCTTCTCCTTACTAAAGCAACCAAAGTACCAAACCACCTCTTTCTTCCCCCTTTCTTTTTTTTTTTTTTTAAGCCACAAACGATGTTGACTCGTCTGTATGTTAATTGCTAAACATGAACTTTCAAGTTCAATTTATCCTCATTTCCCATGGCCAGACATGCATGAAGTTTATATAATTTAATGAACGATGATTTTACATGAACTAATCGATCGAAAGCTTGAACACCTTATAACAAAACACACACACATATATATATATATATCAACCTCTATTTTTTTGTCTTTGTATATAAGAGCCCATTAATAGTCAATGAGTTATTGGGTAGATGGAAAATAAACTGTTGTAATCCAAAATGTCTCCCAGATTACCAGGAGGATCTCTCAACACAAGCCATCATGTTCAATGATACAACCTCGAACCCAGGCCTGATTGTAGTCGCATTCAGAGGCACCCAGCCATTTAATGCCGATCATTGGCGGACAGATGTCGACTTCTCATGGTACGAGCTTCAAGGCGTGGGTAGGATGCATGGTGGCTTTATGAAAGCTCTGGGCCTACAGAAGAAAACAGGCTGGCCCAAGGACATAGAGCAGGGCTTGGGCCGCCCACAATTTGCTTACTACACAATCAGAGACAAGCTGAGAGATCTGTTGCAGAAGAATGAGACAGCGAAGTTCGTACTGACAGGACACAGCTTGGGAGGGGCGCTGGCGATCCTGTTCGTGGCAGTGCTAGGGCTACACGACGAGGCATGGTTATTGGACAGGTTGGATGGGGTGTACACTTTTGGGCAGCCTAGAGTAGGGGACGAGCAATTTGGAGAGTTCATGAAGGAGAAATTGAGGGTTTATGATGTGAAGTATTTGAGGTACGTTTATTGCAATGACCTGGTGCCTAGAATTCCATATGACGATCAAACTCTCTTGTATAAGCACTTTGGGCGCTGTCTATACTTCAGCAGCTGGTATAAAGGGAAGGTTAGTTCTCTCTCTCTCTCTCTCTCTCCAAAGTTACTAGAGTTTCCTATGTTCAGTTTTTAAAAACTCAATTGAAATTAATTTACTAATTATAAATAAATCAAATATTAACAAATTTTAAAGTTCATTAACTTTATGATTTCGACTCAAACTCAACTTGATTAGTAAAAATGCACTAAAATAATCAAGTCACTTGAACTCAACTTAGTTAAAATCAATTTAAGTTCGGTTCGAAAGTTAAATAAGTCAAATTTAAATACATTTTGAAGCTTGTTAAGATTTTCAAACCATTCGACTTAACTCATTTACGACCTATTTATTTCTCACTCTACATACATATCCACACCCAGAGACATATAATGGGTGTTCGATACTCCCGATTTAGATCATTTAGTGGCCCACAAGTTCTCCTCTAAACTGCGTTTGGTTCCTTGATTGATCAATTTATCTACCATTTTGCCATAGAATGGACAATCACTAACACATTTGACGAAAATCCAGGTTTTGTGGGAGGAACCAAACAAGAACTACTTCTCACTGCTGTGGGCAATACCCAAAAGCATAAATGCGGTCTGGGAGCTGATTAGGAGTTTCATTATCTCACACATCAAGGGTGCAGAATATAAAGAAGGCTGGTTTTTTAGATTGTTTAGGGTAATCGGGTTGGCAATCCCGGGATTATCAGCTCATTTGCCTCCAGATTATGTCAATGTCACCCGATTGGGATCCTTACCTTCACCACTCCACAATATCCAAGACTTAACACATCAAGAAGGTCGTAAACAAGACTAGTTGCAACAAAAATTTCATACATACAACAGAAATTTCATAGAACACCATTGTTTATTTGCTAAAATGCCACTGTCATGCCATTCTCTGTGTGTTTTTTGTGTAAGAATTCTGTATGCCTAGCATTTTCTGAGAGCCGAGCTAGGGTTCTCTTCATTAAAACGTCAGACAAATGTGAGTATCCTGTCCTTTTTTTCCTCACCCTCACGAAAGGTTTTGTATGTTGCTGGGTTCTCTTAAGTTACTGTTTTTTTCACTTCAAGATAGGAACACCAGGTTGTTAATTTCCACACTTTTGCTAAGTTGGAAGATTGTTTCACGCACATTTGGTTCCCTTTGTTTAGCTTGTGTTGATTGAACTTGGATAAATCACATTTCACTTGAACTTCAAAAAGAAAAAAAAAAAGCATTGGTTCCCAACAAAATCATGCATCAGTTATATTCTGAGGTAACGTAGTTTGGACTGTTAAGCATCTAACATATGCGCATATACATATATGTGAATATATATAACTGATCACGCTAATATATACGGATCAGATAAGTTGAGACGTTGAGAGAGCAGCTCCTGAAGAGCCTCTGGCTAAAATAGGGTCCAGGTTTGAGTGGTGGCTGAATTGAATGTCAAATAAGAGTAATGTTATACTAAAAAAAAACTATACAAAATTATGTGCCTGAATTGGGCTCTTTCATGAAGATAGCATTTTCGTATGTAAGGGTCTCTAAATGTTGTCACTCTTTGAACCAGTGCTGTGCTCATCCATCACAAAATAAAGAAAGAAAATGGAATATAAATACAAACCCACATATTATATAATTTATATGTGCATATATATATATATACGTACTTCAGAAAACTGTCTAAAACAGTACTTAAATTTGAGTCTCTGGTTACATTGTGTGCAGAAGATCGGGTGGCGAGACCAGTTGAACCACCAATAAAGTTTGCTACGATTTTGGGAAATACATATACACACACACACATATATATATATATATATTTGTGCATATGTATATGTATGTATATAGAATCCAAAATCCAAGAGGGATGAGTGCTGTAAGTAATTGCACACTCTATTCAATTAGCCAATGTTTTGGAGTGGATCCAAATCTATTTTTCTAAATTTAGACAAATTACTTTCTTGGATTTGAATAATCTCCGTTCCAGCAATGCAATAGAGACCTTGATTCTATTCATCAACAGACAAAATGAAGTTATAACACGTGATATTATAACTATGTTATTTTGTATTAAAATTTATTTTTTTATATATAAACAGTGACTCATTTATTTTCAAAAAAGATTTAAGTTAACTCATCTCATGTATTCATTTTAATTATAATTAACATGTTAAATCCTGAATTAATGAAATGAAGAGGATCCTAACCCATTTTAGACTTGGACTGCGTTTGACACTAGCTTTTTGGTTGACTTTTTTTAAGTTTATGAGCAAAAAAGTAAAAAAAAAATGACTTTTTTGTTTTTTTATTTATTTTTATCTAAACTAAAATCAGAAAAATTAAAAAATTAAAAAAACTTAATTTTTTTTACTAACAAGTTTAAAAAAACTTGACTTTTAAGCTTTAGTTATGGGTGCTGCTTGTACTTGATCCAGCCCAATTCATGGGCTTCTTGGAGCAACTGATCTGGCCAGGTCTAAGTCTCAGGCCCTCAAACAATGTAGGATGCGACTCATTTCTTTATGCTGAGGCAGTCTTTTCAATTGCTTCTCTCTCTCTCTCTCTCTCTCTCTCTCTCTCTCTCTCTCTCTCTCTTCTCTCTCTCTCTCTCTCTCTCTCTATCTTTGAAAAAAAATAAAGTAATGCTTGTGTTCTTTCATTATTTTTTATTTTGTATTTTTTGTTTGATTGACCATATTGAAGATAAACCCAAATTCCACTAATCCTTTTTAAGTGTTAGTTCAGTGTTAATAGTTCTCTTTTATTTTCCTATTGATTTTTTAATGGCCATTTGACTGTAAGTGTACCCAGAAATAACAATTAATGTACAAGGGAGAGTACAAATATGCTACCCGGGATTTTGTGAAACAACGATAACACCAGAAGGTTAATTTGGACGTGTTGCCACTATTCTTACTTTATAGATAACACCAATATTTCTAAAGAAAATGAGTGGCAATAGCATTTTTAAATTAAGAACTCAAAATAATTTTGCTGTAACCTCGAAAACAGAAGACCAACAAACAGCAAGGATTGAACCCATTTTTGAAGGGTAGTAACATTATTTTGTTTGAAAATTTTATTTGACTTTTTTTTTTATAGCATCGCTCTTACTTTGCATTTTGACTTCAATCACACGATCAGACGGCTCTCATAATAAAATGTGGATTTATTAGCATTAGCTCTGTGGCTGGTTTTTATAATAAAATTCCAATTTAGTTGTAGAAATTAATTTGGTGGCACTTTCGCAAACATGAGTCACAGTTGAAAAAACATGGCAGAGAAGAAACCGCTCCAACCATCCCATCTAAGCTACTTGTACTACAATTAACTGCCTAAACCATAAGCCAGTTTTTGACTTTTGAGTTGTTTAATGCTAAACATCAATTTGAACCTACCAAGAAAGAAACATCAAAACATATCTATACCAACAAATAAAGGGAGAAGTCATTTTGGCGTCTTTCTACTTTTAAAGTTGTGTATCTCTTTACACTCTCTTAAAATTGTAATTATGAAAACTATTTTATTACAATTCAAATAATTTAGGTCTTCAATAATTTTCAGGAAAAAAAGAAAGATTAGAAATTGACACAACCCAATTTTCTATCTTCTATCTGATCCACAATCTGACTTACAAAATAGACTACTATTCTCTGTCAGGAATAGTGATTTCTTTTCACTTGGATTCTGAGTAAATGTGAGAAAAAGTTTTGGGTCATTGACAATGCCCAGAGTTTTGGGTCATTGAAATATACTTAGTTCGAACCCATGGTTTGTAAAGAATATTTCTGCAGGGACTATTTGGTGTTGAAGCCAGAACATGGTAGTCTAATCGATCTTGCTCGTATCTTATGTTCGTCTGATCACTTAGAAAAAAGAAGATTTGTGGAGAGCCCGGAACTAAGTAATCTAAGAGGTCTCCAGCGCCGATGGATAATTTCCGTCTCCCTCCTCTCACAGAAGCTTCTCCTCTACCCGAGAAAGCCTATGGCTGGGATGGGGTATGTGCTCGAGCCTCGAGATGTGGCTAAATCTTCTGTCAAGCAATAGAGGTTTGTTGGAATATTTGGTATGACATACTAATTTTGAGTTATTGTTAATGTGTGATGCACATATTCTTTTTAGTGGATCTAAAGTATTTTATGTTCTTCTTCATGAGAAGATGAAGAACAAATATCTACTTGTTCAAATTCATAGAGGTTTGAATAAGATAATGGTTTTCAAAATAGGTATCATGTATATGATTGTTGGGTGGAACTAAAAACTTAACTCACATTGATTTTCTATTAAAAAAATTGATAGGTATATAAAGCTTAGGTCTATAAATGGGTTTAGATTCCAAAGGCACCCCACTTTTATAGAAGGGAGAAGACTTATGGAACCCATGGATTAACTTAATATTTCATGCACACGCGCGACGCCCCCGCCCACCCGTCCTGCCTGTTTGGTACAGGTGCGATTAAAATAATATTAAAAAGGTTTTGGTTGATTTATTAATTAATTTTTGGATGCGATTTGAACTAGATATTCGTGAACTGGACGGGAACTGAACTTGTTCAAGTTCAAATTTAATTATTATGATCACAACCTTTTCCAAGAGCACGTTTGGCTGATAATTTTTGTTCGTCTCTCTCTCTCTCTCTCCGGCAAAGTCATGTCGCAACCAACCCAACGACATTCTGCCGAGATTATGGCCACGTCCGTTCGCATCTCCGGCAAAGTGTTGCTCAGATTTCGGTGACTGTTCCAAACAAATTCTGACTGTTCAATCAGTCTTTCTGATCTCGTTCCAGACTTAGAAATTTCTAATCTAGGTTTTGTTTTCAGATTAATTTCTGTAAATGTTATGTGGTGAATTTCAGTAAAAATTTAACCACTTTATTATGTATTTCTGTATTAAATTTCTGCGTTAAAATTCTACAGAATTGTAATATATTTCTAGCGTAGGAAATACTATCTTTAGTTATCATGCCATATTGATTTTGTCATAAATGGTATAGGATTCTGTATGAAATTTACTGTCATAATTCTATGTTGAGTTATACAGAAATTTTCTTATGTTTTCCTTCATACATATTACATTCATACTATATATGGAGAGAGTAGAATCTGATGTTTGCATTCGATGAACCTAAATATTAAAATGCTACTTAATCAGTGTCGTGATCATTTTATCCTGAAGATAGACACTCGTTAATCCTATGGACACCTGTGTGGGAGGTAAATCTGTCTTAATGAGAAAGTGTACAACACTCGACTTGATCTACCGTTCATTGCATATTTTATTACATTATCATCTATGAATTGTTTAATATGTCATGTCACATTATTACATACACATTATTTATTATGTTTAATTTTACTTTGTTATGGCTACAGTTTATATAAAAAATATTATACAATATTTTTTCAACAATTTTGGCCTACTTCTTTTAAATCTCTTGAAACGTTCGGTTTGCTTCCTTGAAGGGTTAATGAACCATTTTCTTTTCTGCATCCATAGAGCTCACCTGCCAACGATCCCACACAAAGCTTTGCATGTGAATGAATAGTGCATGATGGAGCCAAGCATGCATATATGCATTTATTTTTATCTTTCATGTATATGGGTGGGTGGTACCCAAATGTGTATTATCATCTCAATAATGTATGAATCTACAATGAGAAGCAGCATAATGTCTCGCATGGTTTCAATAATATGGAGTTCCCAATCCTCATCACCCTTTTGTCTTTGAATAAGATGTTTTTCGGAAAGAGTAATGCTATAGAATCAGAAAATTCATATAGATTCTAACACTAAATAATTTAGTTAAATGAGATTCATTCACTATAAGAAAATGTTATTCTTATAAAAAAATTGTATAGAAAACTTACATCAGAATGATGTAACAGTGGCAGTTTGAAAAGTTATTACGATGCGTGTTTTATTTAGAAGTAAAAGACTCATTTAGACACGGCATTCTGTATAAAAATTTGGTATAAACCTTTTTTCTGTATAGCATTACCTTTCACTTTAAACCAAACACCCATCATGATTGCTCTTAATTACGAAAATATCACTATCATTTCATTTTGGTGAGATTTTTTGTACAAATTTTTTATTAAAAAAAAAAAGGTAAATGATCATTTAGTCCCTTAAACTTTGCCTCAATTTTCAGTGTCACCCTCAAACTCTCATTTCTTCTATTTAAGTCTTCCAACTTTTAAAAAGAAATCAATGTAGTCCCTCATTTAAAAATAAGTTAGAAAAATTATAAATTAATTACACTTTGACTCTCTCAAATACGACTTAGTTTTACTTTACCTGCTAAACTAAAAATCGTTACATTTTACCCTTAAATTATGAGAATTTAAGTTCGTATTAATGCTATTAACAAAAAAATAAATTAATTAATTAAATATTTGTAGTATTTCGAACACAGTATAAATTTTTTTTCCCTTGTTAATAAATGCATAGTTTTAAAATATTCTTAATATTGTTAAAACTAATAATTGATGGTTCAAAAAAGTAAGATTTTTTGAATCATTCTGATCATTTTCTAGGCATTTTGAGATATTTTTCACTATTTCATAGTCATAAAATTATTTTTTTCTCTTTATTTTAGAGGTTAGTATAAAACTTTGACAACATTTCTAATTTTAAATTGTATGATGGTGAAAATGTGATTATTTTTAGTTAAATGGGGTAAAGTAATATTAAATTATTGTTGATGGGATCAAAGTGTAATTAATTTTTATTTTTTTTAATTAATTTTAAAATGAAGGACCACATTAATTTCTTTTTAGAAGTTGGAGGGTTTAAATAGAAGAATTGAAAGTTTAAGAGTGACATTAAAAACTAAGGTAAAGTTCGAGAGATGAAATGATTTTTTACCCAAAAAAAATTAAGCATTTTCTTTCTGTTAAACAATAACTTATTAAGTAGAGAGATAAATAACGGTTAGAATTAGAGAACACCTTCATCATGAAAGACAACCAATAGGCTTAGAGCTAGAGTCAACTATAGAGACGTCGGTGCACAAAAGGAGACTACGCTTAATTGTTTTGTTCATTAATCTAGTAATTTTTTGAGGAGTGTAATTGTGGTTGTATATCGTGTAGGATCAGTGTGGCCGGATAGATCATCGGCAACGTTCAGGTCAGTGGTGGGAAATCTTGACCCACGAGTAGAATTAGACGAAAGCATCAATAGTAGTGACAGCAGATATGGTGCATCGCTGTCTATAATGGCAGCGAAATTGTCCTACGAGAATGAAGCCTTTGTCCAAATTGTAGTCACAGATCACTGGAAGGTTATTATCAGCAAAATATTGAAAAATTCTTTTCTAAAGCTTATATGATGATGAACATTTATTTTTCCTATTCGCTGATGGAATTCTTGGGGTTCTTCAATTTCTGGAATGGTAAGCAGCAGCTTAATTAAATTTGTCCTTAACAGCTTACTGAAACCTATAAATTTGCCACCTATTCTAATTAATTGACTAGATGAGACTATATATTAGATGTGTTATCAAAATTATATCGTTTTACATTAAAATTTATGTCTTCATATATAACTACAAAGTCATTTTATTTTTAAGTAAATTTTAAGTCAACTCATTCGGTATTTTCATTTTAGTTAACTTGCCAACTTGTCATTCAGTGGTATTATGAAGGGACAAGCCAGGATTATAATTCAAACAATGAAATACAATCGTTAGCGTCAGGACAATTGGACATCCTTGCATAAATATAATTTACATTTTGAAAATTTGTCGAGCTAGCATTGACAATAATTATGATTACATTTTTTAAGACCATGCCATGGGCTCAATTTGGGATTAAAGATCACGATTTCGAATCTAAGATCAATAAAAGCTAAACTATACGCTTAAAAGAAGATCAGATAATGCAAATTCTGCATTCTCATCTCAACTTTAAAGGTAAGGTCATTCAATCTATGTTTTTATCTTACTAAAACCAAACCACCTCTTACTTTCCTTCGTTTTTTTTGTTTTTTAACCACAAAGGGTGATTGAGTGTTTACATGCTAAGCATGAGATCCTTTCTCACGATTTTCAATCTATGTTCGATCCCTCCTCATGTCTCGTCATGGCCAAATAACATTCATGAAATGCATGAAGTTTACATGGTTCACGTGGACGGTGACTCTATACAAGCTCAAGGGCGACTCAAGCATTAAGCAAGTAAAGCAATTGCTTTAGGTCTCCAACTTTTAAAGGCCCCAAAATTTTTAAAAGCCTTATATATTATAGTTAAGGCTCTGTATAATTTGTCATATTCATTAGAAAAAAAAGGCCTCAGTTCAAGTATAAAAAAACCCATAAGAAAAAATACATTAAACCACAGTCTAAATGAGAAGAAAAACTCGTAATAAAATAAAAGAAAAAATCTCAATCGAAACAAAGAAAAAGGCCCATGATAAATAAAAAAATCTAAATGAACTACACTAGTTACCTTAAACTTTTTTTTGAAAAAAATATAACTATATACAGTTTAGTCAATGCAAAGAAGGTTAAAAGTTTAACTTATACAATTCTCTAATGTATGAATGTTCAAAAGTTTAAACTTTCACAACGTTCTTCTTTCTCATATATAACTACATAAACACAAATTTTCAAATTGCAAAAGAAATTGATAAATCTTATCAAAGCATCATCAAACGGCTTGTTGAGGTTAATTTTTTATTATTTTATAGATTAATCTTTGTTTGAGGGTCCGTTTGGTAAAATTTTTTCATTTTTCTTTTTTAGCTTATAAGCAAGAAAGTTAAAAGTTTTCAGCTTTTCTGTTTTTATAAGCTAAGACAAACAAAAAATCAAAATAAATAAGCAAAAAAGTCAGCTCAAAAAAGCCAGAACCAAACGGGCCCTGATTATCTTTTATCAAAATCTATTCGGTTTCTTTTTTATTTTGTGAGTTATCTCCATATTTATGAAATATTATTTTATGTACCAAAATAAAATTTTATCTATTGCTTTAGATGTTAAATTGAACGAAGTGTAAATTTTTTTATTTTTCATTTTTTGTTTTTTGTTACTTGGGAGTTATCTATGGGTAGTCACTGTACTAAATACTGAAAACTTATTTTTTTTATTCATTGATTTACAATTTTCTTATTTTGTTGGTAGGATTAATTTGGATTGGGGAATAAACACAATACCAATGCAACAGAAAATATTTTTTTTTTTCAAGAAAACCCTAATTTGAAATTATCGTTTTAAACCTCATGTTATCTTGAACTGGCCATGCACGAGCTTGAGGGGAGTAGTCAGTTATATATATATCAACATTTTTGTTTTATTCTCTTTGTACATTAGAGCTCATTAATGGACAAAGAGTTATTGGGTAGATGGAAATTTAATCCAAAATGTCTCCCAGAGTACCAGGAGGAACTCTCAACACAAGCCATCATGTTCAATGATACAACCTGGTGTCCCAGACAGCATTTAAGCTCATGGGTATTGGCCACAACAGTGAGAAGTAGCTCCTGGGAGACGTTGATAGGGCAGCGCCTGATATTTTTCACTTCGTCCGTGATTTTCTACAACTGAAACTCGAATCTGCAAGCCTGCTCCATCTATTCCGTATCTTGCATGTTCTTGGCTGAAATAGATAAAATAGAATGCGTCAAATCCAAAGCGTTGGACAAACTGGGCACTTTCGAGCACCGATGCCTCATCTCCATGTCTCTCCTTGCATGGAGGGGCCTATATTGCATGAGAGGGCCTCTGGCTAAAATAGGGTCCGGGTTTGAGTGGTGGCTCAATGGCGTGTCAAATAAGGGTAGTATGTACAGCGTGAACTGCAATTTAACAATATGTAAGCTAGTGTAATTAAATACTACCTATATGCTGCTAAATAAGATATTCTAAACATTCAAATCAAACATAGAATTAAAAAAATTTACAATACTGTAAAAACCAAGAATGCAGAAAAACACGAAACATATTGTTTGATCAAGGTAAGTGTTTCACACTTTGTTCTTAAGACAAATTCGCCCTCCACAATGGTGCTAACGGGATGAATGAGTACCTGCCTCCCACGATACAATGATCACAGCGCGCAGAAGAAGCACTTCAATCTGCCGGCGAACTAAACTGTGTTTTTTACTCTCTCTTAATGCAACGTAAAAAATTTTGAAAAATTGAAGAGAATAAAGCAAGGAGACCGGAATGAAGCAGAATTTCTAGACAGATATTTGGCACTGAAATTTCTAGGAAATTTGCCTCAGAATTTCGACAGGAATCCAGAGAAGATGGGAAGAAAATGAGAAGATTACAGAATTTTGCTCTTGACATTCATTACAGAAACTGAATAAACAGATACAAAGCAGAAATCGCACAAATTTTCTGGGAAAAGTTCTGCAGAGCTTCCAAATATTCATCTGTTTTGTCACTTTTTTAAACTAGAAAAGAATCTCCGGTTTAAATAGCCATAAACATGCCTGTTCGTGGAAAGTCACTAGCCAAACATGCCCTTTCACCAACAGTCATATCTTTTTAATTTAAAAATAAATTTTAAATTTGGCGCAAAAAATTAAATAAACCGAGTTGGTCGCACCACAGCCCGGCCCAGAGCTGGCAAGTAGTGCCCGCATGTGGTGGACCCATGGGTTGAGTAGGTCTTCTCCCTCCACAAAATTGGGTACCCTTTGGGGCTCAAACCCAACTTGAAGGGAAGCCTTTATAAATCCTTCATTGGTTCATAAGAAACTAATGTGAGACAAGTCTATTTTACCCAAATAAACCATGGTCATGTTCGCCACTTTAATAGCCATTATTTCATTCAAATCTTTATGAATTTGAGCAAATAAATGTTTTATCTTAATATCTTCATAGAGATGAATTCAAAATACTTTGGACCCACATCAAAAGATGTGTGGGTCTCACATTTTTAGTGGCTCAAAATTTGTGTTTTAATACAATTTTTCCAACAATATAAATAAAGAAACCATAAAAAATGATATGCCTGAATCAAAGTGATTTTAATTTCAAAAATATCATCTTCGCGTCATCAAGATTGATTTATATATTATATACACACATATTCATATATATACTATTGAAAAGTGTCCAGAACATTGTTAATTTAAGTGGCAACCCAAGAAAATGGTGAATTTGGTGTAAACAATAATTCAACAAAAAATTTCATATTTAAAAACTTATAACTAAATATTCAAACAAACATTAATCAATCAATAATATGTTGTAAATAAATGCAAGCAATTCAAACTATAAAGTAAAGGAGATAGAGAGAAGAGAATATGATATCAAGATTTATTGTGATTCGACTTTAACTCTAAAATCTATATCCACTCTCCAAGGCTCCTTGCTTGAGATTTTTCTCCACTATATCTAAACCGTAGATATATCTACTAACCTTTTAACCCAGGTGTTAGTCCTTCTATACGACTAGTTTTTTTTTTTCAAATGCTAATCACAACCCTCTAATTAGTTTTTACACAGGTGTTAGTCACACCCAATCAAGTAATCCCTCATTCTAACTAGCTTTTATACATATATTAGTCACACTCAACCTCTAGCTATTTTTCCAATCTAGTCTCTCCCTTACAAGGAGGAAGAATAAGAGCACAACCAATCTTGCTTACAAATTAATTCTCCGAAAGAATAGATATGACAATAAGCTCTCAAAACATTACAAGATAAAAAACAATTAAGCTCTTAAAGACTTTCTAGGATGAATATCACTTTGATACAAAAACTCTTATTGCTCTTATTGTTCTTCATTATTCCTTAAGTGTATCCCTATTTATAAATGAATATTGAAGGCTGAGTTGTAACTTCAAATAAATTTCTAGCCTTTAGATAGCATTTAAAACAATTCTTCCAATTGAGCAAGTTGCTGTCAGATTTGTTGTTGAATTTCTGATCAGCTAACTTAACTTCCACCTTAGTGTTCTCATTGATAACGTTTGAATTTGAAAATAGATATAAGATAAAAGTTGTAAACATAGAAGTCATATTTTTAGAATCTCAATAATCAAGTCATTCCAATGGTCAGATCAAAAGTTATGATCAAATTACTTGAACTGTCTTCCAGTTAGCACATTTGAATTTTTATACAGATGCTTTCACTTTCAGCTCCATTTTAGTCTTGATAACGTTCGAATTTAAAAATATCTATAAAATAAAAGTTGTATAAATGGAAATCACCTTTTCCGAACCTCGAGAATCATATCGATTCAATGGTCAGACCAAAAATTATGATCAAAATACTCAAATTATCTCTCAATTTGTATATTTAAATTTTTGCAGAGTTGCCTTCACTTTCACCTTAATTTTCTCCCTTATAACATTCAAATTTGAATATCTATATATATATATATATATAAGGTAAAAATTGTAGACATGAAAATCAGATTTTCTAAAATTCAAGAATCAGATCAATTCAACAATTGGAACAAAAGATATGGGCAGAATACTATGATTATATCATAAGATATAGTTTCATCGAATTTTCAACTTTAAAAAAAAAAAAAGTCCTCTAATTTTCTTTCTTGAATCAAGTTTTCTTAAAACATGATTCTCAAGAATTTAGATCTTTACTTTTCAAATCTTAATCCCTCTTTCAAGTGTTTTATAATCCTGCAAAATTTTATTATACTAACTGAGTTAAGAATTAAATATATTAAATATATTTAATAAAAAAATATTTATAAATTAAAGTAAGTTATCATTAAAATTCTATATAAAATTTCATATGAATAAACTAGTTAACAAACGGTACTTGAAATGAGCATGTGGTTACACTGTGCAGAAGATCAGATGGTGAGACCAATTGAACCACCAATGAAGTTTGCTGCAGTTTTGGGAAATCTTGACCCGACAGTGGAGTTAGACAAAAGCATCACAAGTCGTGACATCAGATATGGTCCATCTCTGTCTATAATAGCTTTTAAATTGTCTTACTCGAAAAAAATTTCGTTGAAGCCAGTCGGTAATCACTAGAAGGTAAATTACCAGTAACCTATTTAACCCTGACATTACTATTGAAAACATTGCTAGATATTTGGTCTGTGATGATGAAGAGGACCATGACGTTGAAGGCTTTTCTTTTTCTGTTTGGCAGATGGAATTCTTGGGTTTCTTCGAGTTGTGGAACAGTAAGAAGGATTATAAAATATATACATGCATATATGTAAATATACCTATATGAAATCCATGTGTTAGTTAGTGTGCCGCATATTGAAATGGAGATCTCTATTTCATTAATCGAAAAGCTGACACAAATTCAAAATAGAAATGAGAGGATTAGATGGAACCAACTCACACTAGCAGTATAATGGCCTTTTTGCCTCAAAGCATTAGCGATGGTCAGCATGTCGTCACTAAAGAAAGTCTTTTGCGTCAGCATTGCCCCATCACACTAAGGCAAACAACGTGTATTTGCGATGATGTTTGAGCCATTGCAATTAGTGGTCACCAAAAAAGGGTTTTTGGTATGCCTCCACAATATTAGCAATGGCATGGACCCATTGTGAATGCTAATTAAAAAAATGATGTCATATTGTGTGGGCACAAATAATTCCCTTCTCCCTATCCCTTCCTTTTTTTCCCTATTGCCCTAATTTTTTCCCTCATAAGGATGGTCTCAGCCGCCATTCTGTCTCTCTCCATCTCCCTTTGTTCTCTCTCTCTCTCTCTCTCTCTCTCTCTCTCTCTCTCTCTCTCTATTCCGATCAACCTTTGTTTTTGTTGTCGTCTCCCACCATCAATGAAGTGACTCCATTTGCTTGATTTTAATATAATTTGGCATTATTTATAACTTTTTTTTTACTTGGATGTGGTTGAATCGATGAATTTTTTTTTTTTTTTGTTACAAGAAAAAAATTTACAAGGAAATTATGGGAAAAAACTAGTCATCTGCAATGCTTAAGGACAAATTAGTGGCTTATTAGCGACAATTGTTTGAAACTGTCTAATAGGATTTTTAATGGTTATTACCGACAACATTTGGAAACGTCGCAAATAGCATGTTTTTAAATTTTCAGCATCGCACAATCCGTGGCAAAAGGTTATCTTTAGCGATGGCACAGAGTTTAAAAATACTAGTTCTTTAAGTGATGGTATAAATGCTGCCCCGTGACGTCACTAAAACCTTGCTTTGTTTTATATTTTTTGCGACTGCTGATAAATTGTCGCTAAAGAAAACAATTCCGCTGCTATTGCTAATTTTTTTACAGTGCTACCTTTAGCAACCAACTTTTAACTACACACTAGAAGCCTCGCTAATAATATTTGCGTTGGCTTTATCAACATTAGTGACGGCATTGTCCTTCCGCAAGAGGCTTATTTTCTAGTAAAACAAGTTTTGGTAATATCATATGACTTCATCTCGTCTATTTATTGATGAGATAAAATATTTATTTCAATCATAAAATTGAGATAATCCAAAATCCAAGACGGATGAGAATTGTAGTATCCAAGTGGATTTTGGTAATACCATTTGATTTCATAAAATCTTAGATTATGGTGGAATGTGTTTTTGAAGATTACCAGCAGAAACAGTCAACGCATGCATTCATGTTCTTTGACACCAATGCCGACCTGATCATGGTGGCATTCAGAGGCACCCACACAGAGACGAAGATGTGAGTAGTCCAAGATGACCATGGCCCCCACTATTGTTCAGAAATGCCGAATGTATATAGTACAATAATTTTAGGTTGAAAAATTTTTACATAGTAAAAGGGGCCCCTAACGTTAAAAAAAAAAAAACTATTTTTATTTAGTACAGAATCAAGGCCAAAAAATTATACATAATAAAATTATCATTTTTCTTGTGCAATTCATATTGTGATCCATTTTTGTTTGCTATTTGGGTTATTTTCATATTTGTTTATGATTTGTTTTGTATCTAGTCCAAGGTCCATACTTACCCATATCCAAATAATTGAGGTCTAGGGCAAATTTTGGGAAGAAAACACAAAACATGCATTTTTGACCATGAATGTTGTCAAAACTAAATTTCAGGACAAGATCGAAAAGATGATTATTTCACGACATAAAGTGTCATTGAGTGTCACCTCAATTGATAACAGATTGGATACGAAAAATTAGTTACGAAAAATTAGTTTTATGTACTATCTTGCTGTCATATCTTAACTTAGACAAAATGTATGTTATTATTTTTTTATTTTCAAATATTAAATATGGCTTGCGTTTTTAATTGTAATATTTTTATAGAGCTGTTCTTGGCCCCTGGAGATGAAATTCTGACCTCGTCCATGCACCGACCCGTTCGATCCCGATGCGTTGATTACAGATCTCAGCATCGACTGGTACGACCTTCAACACAAGGGTAAAATCCACGCCGGCTTTATGAAAGCTCTGGGACTCCGGAAGAAAGATGGTTGGCCCATGCCGGAGACAGTAGAACCGGAGTTCTTGGACTTGAAACAAAAACCACTTGCTTACTACAAAATCAGACAGGAGCTGGGAGATATGTTAATCGACAGGAAGAAAGAAACCAAGCTTAAAAGAGTTTCAAAAGCAACCAAGTTTATAGTAACTGGGCACAGCTTGGGAGGTGCATTGGCAATATTGTTTGTGGGTTTGCTGGCATACAATGAGGACAAGGAGGAAGCCGATGAACAGTTGATAAGGAAACTGGAAGGGATGCACAGTTTCGGGCAACCTAGGGTTGGGGACGGGCAGTTTGCAGAGTTCATGAAGGAGAAGATGAGGAAGTATAGGGTGAAATACTTGAGGTATGTATATTCCAATGACACTCTGCCCAGGTTGCCGTATGATGGTAAATCTCTCATGTACAAGCACTTTGGGAGGTGTCTTTACTTCAATAGCTGCTATAGAGGGAAGGTGACTACTCTCTCTCTCTCTCTCTCTCCGTAAAGGCAATGCTCAACCATAAATGGAGGTCCTAAACCCTACAACTCAAAAACGAAACCAGACGCTAACGTTATCAAATGGAATGCTATACAAAATTCGTATAGAATGGAGGAGTAGAATTTTCTGTATAAACGTTCTATAAGGGTACAATTTTCCTCCTAGAAAATATAGATGATGAAAAACAAAATATAAGCTTCTCCCCCTGACCTGCTCTTTCTACAAAGTCAGAAATATTATTTACACTTAGTATTTTTGATGAAAATTCAGCTTTTATGGGAGGAACCAAACAAGAACTACTTCGCGCTGAGGTGGGATCTACACAAGAGCTTGACCGCAACTTGGGAGCTGATTAGGAGTTTCATTACCCAATACACCAAGGGTTCAGACTATGAGGAAGGCTGGTTTTTTATATTGCTTAGGGTAGTTGGGTTGCTAATTCCAGGGATATCAGCTCAATCTCCTCAAGATTATGTTAATGTCACCAGATTGGGATCGTTGCCTTTCAATCTCCAGGACCTAATTAATGAAGAACATCTTAAATGTGACTGAACTCAGACCATTCAAAATCCATCAGTATTACACAAATAGTTGGATTCCTTAGAAGAACAACATTCAACTATACTATCTACATAGAAATTGCAGGAATTTTGATTGTAATGACATTTAACTACAGATGCAGGAGATGTACCCAGATGTTTTGCTTCAAAACCTCTCTGGGAAAAGGGGGCCAACCAGAAGAATAGCTATTCTGTAATACTAAAGGTTGATTTTACATATTTACATACATACAGGCTTATTAGTCAAATTCACTAAAGACAGAATGAATCCTTCAGAATGCTGCAATCTGGATATTACATAATCGGAAACATGTGGACGCACTGGTGAAATTTGTACAACATTCATTCACCTCCGCAAACTTTCAGAGTTTCTGTTGTCATTCTGTGTATGCCTCTGAAAGATGTAAAGAGCCTTCTATTAGAATAAAACTTACATTACTAAGAGGAAAGTTTCCTCAAATCTTTGAGGGCCAGAAAGAAAATAATTTCATCATAATTTTCAGACTGTAAAATGCGCTCATTACATGTAGGTATAATCTATGTCAGAATTGACGTCAATGACATCACCACAATGGTTTTAGAAGTTTTGAGTCATACCATTGACATCAATTCATTTATTTCGAATGCTACATAAAAATAACGTATAATAAAAGCAAAACAGATTTGTTCCATATACAAGGGACATCAAAATGCGTCAGTTAAATTATGACAAGACAAGGAACAAGTTCAACATGTGTGTAATTTGTAACCTTCACAATCAAAGTGATCACTATATATCCAAAGATCAAGACGTTATTCATGACAAGTCTTCATATGGTGCTCCCAGATGAAAACCATATAGCATAAATGTTGTAAGGTCTCTACAGTTTATGGAAATTGTAGTGACGTTTTGACCACTCAAGAAACTAACACTGTAGGGTAAATTCAAAGATATCAAATAGAGACAGCCAAGAATAGAGGTTACCTGATTGTTAAGGTCAATTAGAATGGAGCAACAGACAGCTGGATGAGGCACTAAAAAGCAGGGCAGACAAAGCAGCCACTCAAGGAACTAATGTGGCAGGTCCGGTGAAAAGATATGACCTTACGGGATGTCCTGGCAACTTGATGGGATTGATTTGGCAACACCGAACTCCTCATTTGTTGGGCTTTCTTTTGAGCTGATCTCAGTTTGTTCATTATCTTATCCATGGATGACGATCTCTTCTTTTCAAGTTTCATCTGAACCATATGTTTTAAGTCAGTAATCCTAATTACCAAAACCTCATGGCAATTCAGTTGTAGTAGGTTTTAAGAATGCAGATCTTAAGAGTTCACCATTAAATGTCATAGCACTTCAATGATCTACGATAAAGTTAAACATGGTAGTTTCATTGAAATGCTTTTACATAATTGATTCCTGCCTGAGATATCTGAAAGTTAGTGGGAACCTCGTGCACATGGAATGGAGGAATGATCTAATACTTCTTGAAAAATTCTAGAACTGCATATAAGAAAACATGCAATGGGAAAAGATTACAAAGAACCTCTAGTTTCCTTATCGCTGCCTCAGCTTTTGCCTTCTGGAGGTTCTCCCATGCAATGATATTGGCTTCCTCCCTCTTCATTCTGAATCAATGAATAAACATTTAATCATTATATATCTCACCATTCATTTTGGAGAAGATTTTTAAAAGGATTCTGGGAATTTTTTAGGAACAATCAGCAGAGAGAAATTTAAGTACTTGAGCAAAGTTTAGGGTAATATAATTGGGAAATTGGATGAGTTTATGAAATTAGAACACAAAAACAAAGATTCTTAAATAATAGGAAGAAATAATCTGAAGTACATGATTATGATCTTCCTTCCAAAATCTGACTAGGTTGAATAGGAGCCTAGTCAAGTCCAAGACTCACAGTGACCCAAAGATCTCAAACATATTACAAAGTCCAAACTAATGATAATTTATTGAAATAACCGTAAGGTGAGATATCTCGAAAAATTATCAAGCTATAGCTACACAAAAAGGTCGTCCAGACCTATCATACAGCCTTATGGCTTGTAGTGAACTCAATCCAGCAACTATCTTACTTCTAGATATTCCATTGCAGCCTACTTAATTAGGATTGCATTCTTCTTGATCTTTTTATTCTTTTTCGGCCAGTAAAGTCAACCATGTGTTCTATCAACATGAAATTAACATATAAACGCAACCAAGTGAATTTCCAGTTTTTTCCGTTATTTCTAATTTTCTTGTGCTTCACACCCTAATAGCAAAATTTGGATGGCCTTAACTCTTTCCCAAGCTGTTCTGCACTATTTTCAATTCAAGGCCTAAAAACAAGGAAAACATGAGTTGGATGAGAACAAAATACATACTTAGAAATGCTTTTTGCTGCCTCTGAAACTTCCCAAGCAGAACATCGAACGTCCACAGCTTTCTTTTTCCAGTCATCAATATTTTCTGAGCCTTTCCCCGGAAATCGAGCTCTATGTTTCTTGGACCACCTAGTCACTGTGACTCGTTCGTCAACCTGCACATCTCTGACATCTAATTTAGAGGACGGGCCACCTTCCAACTCCACAATGGGAAGTACAGATGGGGTTGAGGTTGAGAAAGGCGGCCTCCTCCTGGGAGATGAGTGGGGCCTACACTCCGGGCTCATCTGGGTTGCCATATCCTTTCTTGAAACAGCATGAGAAATATTGGTGGCTGCATCCTTATCTCCATCAAGTTTCTCATCTGTATGTTTCATCCAATGGCAACAAGCCACAGACAGAAATAAAGAAGATCAATAGCTTTAGTGTTTACAAATCAGAAAAACATGGCTGTAAAATGGCAATACATACAAGTGGTAAGTGGAAAGAGTTTAATGCTGCTATGCTTCCTTAAACGTCACATATTGTTAGAAAAATATAATAATAATAAGTTCATAAAAGGTGAAAGAAGCATAATGAAAATGCATGAAATCATTACATCTCATGTCCACGCACCTAAAAGTTAAAAATTCCTCAAACATTTTGGACACTCACTCTATTCATTGTCCAATTTTGCAATCAATGTTCTTTAGCTCAGTTAGTTTGGCAAAGCAAGGATGACAGATCTCTAATTTTGAAATTTGAGATTTAGCATCTCTAGATTATAACCTTGATATGAAAAGCAATAGACCATGGATATAATTATCAATGATAATAAATAAATTTGGTATTTTTGCAGAGTCAGCAGATGAGGCATCATAGTTACAAAAAAAGTGCAATCAACAAAAAGACAATAAAGACTACATCAATGACACATAGCAATTGTAATTGATGTATCATGATTTACTACTCTGTGTCGAATGATGTGTCCAGTGAATGCTACTGAGAAAAGAAATACAAGAACTATTAATCTACTCATTTCTTTTTTTCTTCATGAACTAAGATTGGCTGTAACGTTCTCCAAACCAATTTTCAGTAAAGGTTCATGGCAGAATTGTATCCAATTACCCCAAATTCTAAAGTTCAAGTTAATCAAACAAGTTCAAAGAAGTCGTAAATCTGTACCTTGGGGACCCGCCAATGATGACTGGCTCGGCATTTCAGAGCACCCATGTACACTAACTGACCTTGCCATGAAAGGATCCATGTGTGGAGGAAAGGTTCCAGCTCCACCCCTGCCTGCACTGCAACAAATTGACAAACCATCTGCCGCTATGACCCCCGTTGAAAATGGAGATCCAGCCATTAAATTCCCAACATTCCCTCCTCCAAACATGGGCACTGTCGGTGAATATAATGAGTAATATGTATTCTCAGGAGGTCCAAGAGGCCCACTCTTGGCCTTTGGCCGCCTCTGTGGCTGCTGATACAAAGGCTTCACAACACCATCACCGGAAACTGGACTGAAAATCCACCTCTCAGCATCTTCCCATTTGGAAGGCAATGTCCTTCCATTATTAAAAGGCAACAATACAGCACTGACATGCCTCCTGTCAGCTTTGTTACCTAATGGCACGCGTTCCGAGCTCCACCCTTTCTGAATCCCAACACTATTGTGATGATAGTTAGGCGTTCCAGGGCTCGGTAACATCCCAGTTCGGCGAGTCATAACAGAGTTCTTCTTCATGACTCCAAACCGTGGCGAAGAGATTGTGGCATTGGTTATATGACTGTTCAGATCTAGCGACGCAGGCCTTCGCCTGTCTGGCTTTTTAAATAGAGCTTCAGATCTGGGTCTCTGGTTTTGACATTCTGATTCAAGAACCAGTCAGATTAGTGTCTTGAAAAGACAGAGTTAAAGGTAGAATACAATTGGAAATAAGACACTATTGTCCTGTATAGTACCTTTGAGAGATTCAGAGGAGGAGTTCCTCGCTGAATCTAGGGTTTCATTTTTGCCCCCTTTCTCCGCATCACTGTCTTCTTTATGAACTGTGTATAATTGAAGGAAAAGAGTGAGTCTTGAGTGAAATAGAGAGCCACTGAAATTTGAAATTTTATGCAAAGGCGTTGTGGCTTCCTTCTTTATTAGAAGGCCACCAGATCTCAAAGTAAGGTGTAGAGAACCTTTTGCTTTTTCTACTTTCCTGCTAAGGCGACTGTTCCTGTTTACTGTGGACTTATTTGGATCTGAATCTGGACCACTCGAAGTCTCACGCAGATCATGTCTTGCCAAATTCTGGTTCAAATAGAAGATTTTAACTCTTCAAAATCGACGAATTTCCAATTAAGAAATAGATTTGATACTCTAAAAAACAAAGAACATCAAAGTATTCCCAATCCCAGCACTGAAATTCAGGTTTGCTTTTTTTCTTTTTTGTGGTCAAGCAGAACAGATATTCAGATTCATCGCCTTTTTACAATCGATCATTTCCATCATTTCTAAAAGAATAACAATCTCTGCAGAAAAGACTTCGTTTTCACTCCTTGAATCGTTACGTTCTTCAAGAATATACCAGTCGAGTGTACGTATGTGCATTGTATATGATAGTGATCGCATGCAGCGTACTGATCAGAACTGTATATCAATCAAAAAATGCATGCAAATTACTCATTTTATCGGATGAACAGTTCAATATATTGTCCAACAACGAATCACGCAAAAAAAATAAAACTAGACATCTATTTTCCTCATTCACTCTGTTCCAGTGTCTCTTCACTCTTCTTTCTTTCTTTTTTTTTCTCTTTTTTTCTCTTTTTTTCTACCTTGCATTCACAGGGAAAAAAATCATTAGGAAATAAAAATTGAAACGAAATATATAATTGATAAAAACGGACCTGAGAAACTTCAGAGACGAGAGAGTGGTGATCGTGAACATCGGAGGCGAAAGAGGAACGATCGACACTTCCGGAAGCGGAAGAGAAGAGGCTGAAATTGGATTCGACGGTGAAGATCAGAGAATCGGGGCTGACGTCTCGCGCTCTGAAGCCCGAACTCTGCTGACTCTGATCCTCAAACCCTAGCTCCGGCATTGTTGTCTGCTTCTTCTCATCACAATTCTGAGAGATAGAGAGAGAGAGAGATTTTCTCTGTTTCGTTCAGTAAAATCCTTTAGGGCGTGGCGGGTATTATTAGAGGGAATTGAGATATGTTACTGTCAATTAGCTGATGATAACATGCTAATGGACCACTACTTTATATTACGAGGGGCCATTTGAAACAGAGAGGACATTGATATTGGCCTTTTAGGGCAATTAATTATGATTTTCTGTTTTAACAAACCTAGATCAAGGTGGCGTGGGGGTCTTTGACCGTGAAATTTTTTACTGGAAACTGAAAATGACTGTACGGTCCTCAGAAAATTTCAGCAGACTTTTTGTCAACTTGAAATGCTCCACGACACAACAAACGACATTTTATTTTTCGAAAGTGCAAACAGACATATTGTCCATACGATAAGAATTATTTTTATAGTAAAAGCTTTGTTCGTTACCTTTCTTCTTCTTTTTTTAATAGTAAAAGCTTTGTTTGTTACCCCGCTTTTTTAACCTTTTTTTTTCTACTACTATTTTCAATCCAAATTCAATTTTACTTTTTCTATAAAGTTTAGGCTTTTGACTTTTTTTTTTTAGAGTTTTAGTTTAGCTTTTTGACCTTTTTAATGAAAACCAAAATTAAAATTTAGATTTAAAAAGTTATTTAAAAAAACTTATCAAAACAAATAATATGGTTAAATTAACAAAACTAAAAAATAAATTAGGTGATATTTTTGTCACAGTTGATTTTGATGCTTCCACAATGTTTTTCCTTTCAAACTTCTATTGATTGATCTCAGACAACCATTTACAAAACACTCCACATCTCCGTAAAAGTGGGAGTGGTCATGAGTCCAAAAGTCTAATAGGCCCACTAACAAATTACGAGGTTTAAAAAAATTTTTTAGGATCGATTTGTTTAACAGACAAGCTTGAAAATTATCTTCGAAGTCCGGTCCAAAATATGTATAAAGTAATATATTTTTTTATTTTAATATTATACATATGTATATGTAATTAAATTTAATATTATTCAATATTATTTATAAAAAATATATATATTAAACAAAATTTATGTTAAATAGACAAATTTCAACATGCTTGAAAATGTAATTTTTTTAATTGAGCGAACTTAAAATTTTATTTTAAACCCGATAAAAAAAAATTCATATAGATTCAACCTGCCCCCCAATGTCCACTTAAATCTCACCGTTTGCTGCGCAAGCATAAAAAAGTATTTTGGCATTAGTATTGCCCATAAAATAAACAGATAAATAAGTTGGCCACAATCTCTCTCTCTCTCTCTCTCTCTCTCTCTCTATTGCCCATAAAATAAACAGATAAATAAGTTGGTCACACCCCTCTCTCTCTCTCTCTCTCTCTCTCTCTCTCTCTCTCTCTTTACTATTGCCCATAAACTAAACAGATAAATAGGTTGGCCACACCCCACCCCCCCCCTTCTCTCTCGGCAGTAAATAAGTTGATTTATTATTCTTTAACCCGCTACCGCACCATGTAACAAGTCTTGGCCCAAGCCTGAAGTTCTAAAGAACCGGATAAATTTGTTGATTCTGTGATTGTTGCCACTCTTGCTTCTTCACCTAAGAATGCTACTCTATGACAAGGCCTAGAAAAATTAGTGGACAAATCTTAGCTACTGAATTAATTGATGGCTTCGAGTTGCCTCTCTATTATTGAGACTGATTATCATACTATCTACTATTTTTCTTGAGTCTTCTGGTTTTGTTCAAAGTGACAAGTCTAGACAGAATTTGGACCTTTACAAGGGTTTTAGCCAAGTTTGAGGTTCACAAATTTAGGATGTCTCAAATTCATGTGTAAACTCCGAAAGACTAGTCCATCTAATACAGATCCATAGTACATTTCATATTGGAATGGATTGTGTTCATATCTACACACTTATCATATTGCTAATTTAATGACCATATTACAAATCTAAAAACCTAACTATTTACATCCAACTCAGCTTCTCAACTCCTGACCCACTGTTCTTCAGCCCAAACTTCGCAAGAGTTCTGAAACCAGCCAGAAGTAGAATTTAATAGCACAAGGTTCACAAGAAAATAAATACTAGTGCACGTGTAAGTCCTGTTGTTTTCATTCTCTTTCAACATTAATCAGCAATTAGCTTTTAGCAGGATGGGGGGCCCAAACAAGCCCTCGTGAAAGGAGCTGCTCGCACCTTCTGTCCAGCCACTTGCTTGATTGACTGGGACAGCCTGGACTCAAGCGAGTCATTCCGGCTCAGTTGGTATAAAAACGACAATATAAACGGGTCCGGCGTATATACACATAGATATATGCATAGACGGTAGTGTATAACTATACATGCATATCACTGTGATCATGGAAGGTGTAGAATCTGTAGATCACAAGTTACTTGTTTACTGCTTGCCAATAGCTGTTACCTGAAAGATAAAAGTTCCAAATTTGGAATTAGTAGATAAAGAGCATCCAGCTGGTATGAGTCCATTCTCAGGGCAATTTAATATGATACCTGCCATGGCAGTAAAAACCCGCCACAACTTATTTACCTGAATAGCTGGTAAATATTCGAGACAATCTTGACCTCGGATTCGTTCATAAAGCAGGTGCCTGTCCTCTACACTGATGTGTCAGTGAAGTAAGCAGTTACTGCCTTCAACTTGCCATTTAAGAAGTTCTTCTCCACCTGCGACCATGGACTTCGCACATTAAAATGTAGTCTAGTTTTACAATTATCTCAGAATAATACGAAATGGAACAGCAAAAACTCAAGCTTTCTTCCCTAAGAATTTTACGGGCCATGATTGGGGCTACAAAATATTAAATGGATCAGGGTGAATGACCTTTCCCATGTGGCATTAGAACAAGGTCCAAGAAGAACGACATAGAGAAAGTAGAAATAGACACCCAAGAATCAAGTATATCCCCTTAATAAAGTGCTGGACAAAGCAGAAAATACAAGGCAGATCTTCCCAACTTACTAATGTCGCTATAACTACCCATTGTGTGACAGGACGATGAAGTTTAATTATTTGGGGCCCATTGGACATCCACGGATATGCAATCATATCATTTGCAACAGAAATGGAGAAGCAATAAACATCGTATCAAAGAGAGTCATCAAAGACGGTAGATCCATCACAAACAATATTGGCAAAAAACAAAGGTGACAATATTTTATCTCCAGTGATAAATTCTACATGAAACTAAAATACAACTTCATTCCATTTGCATGGGATATGTACAATCATAGCCTATCAAAATTATGTAACATCATTTCATTTATCCCATCTGACACTGACATACTTGGAAGATTGTTGGATGTGTTGAAGTGAGAATAGTGGTAGTGTATGCATCTTCTTCCTTTGTTTTTTTCTTTTTTTCTTTTTTGGGTCAATGGGGGAAGGATGGTACTAGCAAAAAACTTGTTGCTTGAGAGAAGAGAACACGATGAGGAAAAAAATTGGCATGAATACCTCTAGTGACCATGGAGGGTTGGCAGATAGTGATAACTCTGCCAGTTGGTTGACATCGACATTTCTTGGAAGGAACATGACAACTCTGGAAGCAATTCCCCTTGCAAGGTTAAAGAGAACGTGTCTGGCATAATTACATAAGCATAGAGTTAGAACCACAATTTACGAAAAAATAGTTAAGCAGAGCAAATTTGTCACGGTTTAGAAACCAGACCCTTCATGTGGCTTGAGCATAGTCTTGATGTCATATGTTGTTACCTTAGCATAATCAGGACCTCCCCATGGAGGTGACAAGAAATCGGTGTCAAACTGCCCTGCAGGAAATTTTAATGCTTTAAAACTTAAGATGCCTGGAAAAAGCATCATATTCTTTCATGTTAATTATAGAGTAACAATCCAGTTGATTCCAAAAACTGAACCATATCATAACCACATCCCAGACAACATTTTCATTTCATAAGCAAAAAGACGCTATGAAAGAGCATCAAGGGAATGCAACCCACAAGTGAAGTATGCAAGATCAAAACCCCTAGCTATGCAAGTAAAAGCCTAGTTAACAACTCATCCAAGGGAAATCAACAGAGTATCAGGAAAGAAAGCATTAACTTTTAGAATAACCCCATTAAATTAGAAATAGAACTCATTTTAAGTAAAAGAATAATAAGTACTTCTTAAAACTTCTCCTTAATATAGCCTTGCTCACTGCTTTCAAGCTCCCTTATTTTAAAGTTTCAAAACTTTTATCCTGTCCAGAGAATTTAGATGCATCCCGTTATCTTCTTTGAAAATTAGCCCACTATTATGCTTATAGATATATAATGTAGTCAATTAAAAAGTTAAAAGAGTAGCAGTCTTCTTCATGTCATAGCTATGGGAAATTAATGTCAAGCAAGCTGACTCCAATTGATTAAAACTTTACTTCATAAAACTTATAACACAAACAACACACCATAAAGGATAGCAAATTTGACTTGGGGGAAAATAGAATAATGAATTTAAAGTATTTTGCAGCTTTCCATTCACAAGATTAGACAACCTTGATCTTTTAATAGTGTAACAAATGAACTTAAATACCTTCAGCCTTACCAGTACCAAAAAAAATACCTTTAGCCTTGATGCCAAGAGGAAAGAGTCCCCCCTTATGAACTCTATATGGTCTTCAACTCCATGGATGGCCGCATTATGATGTGCATAGTCAGTCTTCATAGGATCAATATCAACTGCAATAACATGTTTGCTCCTGAAATAGCAAATAACATAGAAATTGTAGGTGGGATTTTACGAAAAGGTTGGGCCGAGCTCTCAAGCCCAGAAATGGACGAGTCCAAATATCTCTTGCAAGACAAAGGGGTTAGAACGGGTCGACCTGTAATGGGCCGATCACACTCCGAAGATTTAGTTAGCAAGCTTAACCGATGAAGATCAATGAAAGTTGTCAATACTTGGAGTTTTTCTGTCCATACCTGGCTCTCGATGCCTTGGGTATTTATAGAACCTTTGAGGGAGTGTGTTCTGCCTTAGCCTACCAGCAGGCTCTCATGGCCTGCTGAGTAGGCATCATTATTGACATCGCCTAATTACTTACAGGGCCTGGCGCACCGTCGTGGAGGATTCCGGCTGACCGGACGTGCACGTTGACGTCGCATGGGCAGCCGCTTGCGCATTTAATGCGAGTCAACTCTGCATTTAATGCGCAAAGACCGCTAGCGGTTTGGGCCCGCCTTTCACGGTTTGGGCTGTGCTGCGAAGGAGGTCGGCAGTCAAAGCTGGCCTTCCCTCTAATTCTGATCTGGGCTACAAAGCAGCCCAACTTTAATTTGGGCAAATTGGGCCTCACCCATTGGGTTGGGCCGGGGGTTATTCCCCCATAATTGCCCCCCAGCCATTGTGTCGTTTTAGATTCTGAAACGGCCAAGGGCTGTAACGGTCACCCGGCCACATAAATGGCGGGGATTTTAAAAGATTCATTAGTGGGGTGTTATTTGAATCGACGGCCGATGCGACGCTTCGGCAGAGCGTTATGATTAACGTCGTTTTACCGTGTACGAACCGATGGCTCTGGTGTGTACAAAAGTGCGATGCCCTAATTAGTTGGAAGACACTTGCTCTTTTTCCTTTGCCTTCTGAATAGCGTGTGCGTCAGCTGTTTCGGCACCCACCACTGTAAGTGTCCTTTGAGCCCGCAACTCCTTTGCTCTTCTCTGTATTCTGTGTTTTAACGGTTGCCCCCCGATGGCGTCTCGTCTTCGTAAAATGTTAGACGGTCCGTCGGCTCTGGCCGCATTTAGGGCTAGGTTTGAAGTCCTGGATGAAATCGGCTTGGAGCTGGTCGATCCTGAGGACTATCGCATGGGTGAGACCGAAAAGGGGGTATCGTTCCCAGTCATTGCTATCGTAGAAGGGGGACTTAGGTTTCCCCTCCACCCTCTTCTTCATAAATTCATAGTAAAAAATAAGGTGTCGCCCTCCCAGTTAGCATCGAACGTGTATAGGATCTTTTTTGGCATGCTAGAAATAAATCGGCGCCTGGGTGTGAACCTAGGCCTTGCAGAACTGGACTACTACTACACTCTTTGTAAAGTCAGAGGTAGTTACAAGGTTTACCTCCGGGCAGTAAAGAAGTCCTTAGAGTTAGTGAAGTGTCTGCCTTCCTCAGGGAAGGGTGTCGACGACGTTAGGGTCTGGGTAACCGGTCCATGGGAGTTCGGCAACGTTACTGAGAAGGATAGACCGGCGGTTCGATGCCCTAGAGTGCCCGTCGAACTAGGTTTGATGCCAATCTCTCACACTGTGCGTCATTTTTAAATTTCAATTTGCAGCAAAACTGACTCTCGAACTTTTTGCAGACACAAGGAAGCGGTCAAAAGCTCGCGACTGGTTAGTCAACTCTGACGACCTCAAGAAGGTTTTGAACCACGTCGTGAAGGTCGGCTAAGATACATTGCTCAGGCCGCCCACATTTTGCTCTCCTACCCACTGCGATACTCAACTTTCACTGCCGAGACGGGTGTTCCCCAGAGTATACTTGCCAGATTAGCGAACGAAGGTGCCGAAGGAGACTTCAAGGAGATCCCCATCGGAATAGCGATCGAAAGGGCGAGCATCCCTACAGGCGTGACAGTCACGGTTGCTCCTCCATCGACATCAGCTGGTGAAGAACGGCAAGAAGCGCGAACGAAATCACACGGCTCAGCATCCACTTCGTCACCGTACACTACGCCCGACCACCGAGTTGAGATTCCTGCAAGAACAAGTGATTCGAGCCCATCCCCCGACGAAATGGACGGCATGAGTCTGAAGGAAAGAATGTTTGCTCTTGCAGGCCAGCCGCTAAGGTCGGCCACCCCTACTCCTGCCGAAACTCCTCTAGCTGAGCTGGTGATGACGCCCGTGGAGGAAGCCCCTCCCGTGCAACAGAGGCCAGAGACTCGGCAACAGCGAAAGAGGAGACCCGATGTCACTCCAATTCCAGCGCCCAAAAAGCAGAAAGGCAAAGGCGCGGTGGACGAGGTCGGCGAGACTGTGACCATCACTCCGGACATTCTCGGTCGTCCTATGACGACAGCAGATTCTATTATCGACCAGCCCGAGGTTGCGTTTGGTGTTATTAAGAGCGTCCTTCAAAAAAAGGACGTGGCGAAGCTGGGCGAAGCAAGCGACTCAGCCGTTTTTATGGGCGCTTTTCATGACTCGATACTGGTAAGTCGGCACTGACTTTTTCGATGATTACAGACTTTTTAGACACTCACCTTAAAAACGACCTTCTCTTATCTGTGTAGGGTTGTCTGAATTCCTTGGAAGCGATGACGCGCTTCCAAAAGCTTGCTGAGGTTCACCAGGAACTTATTGAAGAGCACGGCAGCTTAAAGCTTGAGTGGATCGAAGCAAATAAGGAGCGGATCACTTTCAGGAAACAGGTCGAACAGGCTTCCGCCGAGCTTTTGCTGATGAAAGCCAATTTTGAAAAGAGAGACAAGGATCTTGCCGACCTCGAGAAGAAGTTCGATGTGCAGTCTGTAGATCTGCACAACGCAAATGAGGAGGTGGAGGCCCTTAACACTGAAGTGGCCAAGCTGAAGGTGGAAGAAGAGGCCACACTGAAGAGTGGTGAAGAGAGGGGGGCCAAGCGTTTGGCTGAAAAGATGATGGACCTTAGTCGCACCATATTCCGACAGGGTTGGAATGGTGCCCTTGTCGTTGCAGAGTTGGATAAGGCCTCCAACGTGTGGGGTCTTTGCTTGGACTACTTTGATACTACCGAGGACGGCGTCGTCTATCCGAAGAAAGTGCTGGCAAATGCCCAATACAAACAGGAGTTTATCTTAAAAGTCGCGGCCGAAGAAGCTGCTGCTGAGAGGGACAGAGCTGAAAAATTGAAGGCCGCAGCTGAACCCCCCGAGGATGCGGAAAAGATTTCGCCAGGGGCAATTTCGCAACCGGGGGAGAAGTCGGCATAGCTGTTCTTTCTTTTCCTTAATTTTTGTAACCATCAATGCCTTTTAATGAGAAAAACTCGTTTTGTTGTTTATTACTGAATCTGCCTTATCTGATTTTGCTGTGGACTGAATCTGCCTTATCTGATTTTGTCGTTTAGACTTGGTTCCTTTCTTTGGCCGACCTGTCCAAATTAGACAGGACCAAGTTTTTACACTTGGTTTTTGTTTTGGCCTTCTTTGGCCGACCTGCCCAACTTGGACAGGATCAAGTTTTTACGCTTGGTTTTTGTTTTGGCCTTCTTTGGCCGACCTGCCCAACTTGGACAGAACCAAGTTTTTACACTTGGTTTTTGTTTTGGCCTTCTTTGGCCGACCTGCCCAACTTGGACAAGACCAAGTTTTTACGTTTGATTTTTGTTTTTCACAGAATGCTCAGAGTAGATTCGTTTGAATAGCTTCATTTTCATTGATTCTTCAGCAGAGCTTTACACATTTCATGGACTGTTACAATGCATGGAGGTTTGTATTTACTGGTAGAACTTCCTCAAGTTGGTTGCATTCCATGGTCGCGGCAATTGTCGCCCTTCTTCGACAGTCTCCAGTCTGTATGCGCCAATGCCGACCTGGGATGTGACTCTGTAAGGGCCTTCCCAGTTTGGGCCAAGCTTTCCATCTGCCGCCTTCTTGGTTGCCCCCAATACTTTTCGTAAAACTAGATCTCCTGGGGCAAAGCTTTTCGGGCGGACCCGTTTATTGTAAGAGCGTTTTAGCTGTCGCTGATATTCTGTGAGCCTGATCAAGGCGGTTTCCCTTCTTTCCTCGACAAGATCCAAGTCTCTTGCAACCGTCTGGTCGTTGAGACCTGTGTTAAAAGCTGCCGATCTGATAGTTGGTAGTCCGACTTCCAATGGGATGACTACTTCCACCCCGTATGCCAAGGAGAACGGGGTTTCTCCGGTAGACCTCCTTAGGGTTGTTCTGTAGGACCACAAAACATTGGGTAGCTCCTCCGTCCACTTCCCTTTGGCTTTTTCCAATCATTTCTTGACCCCGTTAAGCATGGTTTTATTTGAAATCTCGGCTTGCCCGTTGCATTGGGGGTAGGCTGGTGTTGAGTAATAGTTTCTGATCCCTAATCCTTCGCACAATGATCTAAAGATATTGCCATCGAACTGGGTGTCGTTATCTGATACAATGGCACGGGGCAACCCGAATCTGGTGACAATGCTTTTCCATACGAACATTTTGGCATCAATTTCCCTGATGTTTGATAAAGGTTCCGTTTCCACCCATTTGGTAAAGTAGTCGATGGCCACGATGAGAAACCTTTTGTTGCCCGGAGATCAGGGCAGAAGTCCGACAATGTCCAGTCCCCACTGAGCGAAAAGCCATGGACTGGTGATGGTGGCAAGATCCTCGGCTGGCTGGTGGATGATGGGGGAAAACCTCTGACGCTTGTCACACTTCAGGACGTACTGGGCCACATCTTTCTGCATGTAAGGCCACCAGTATCCCTGCAAGATGGCTCGGTGTGCTATCGATCTTCCGCCAACATGACTTCCACATATCCCTTCGTGGATTTCGAACAAGACGCCCTGTACTTGGTTCGGATGGACGCAGTGTAAATACGGACCTGTAAAGGAACGTCTGTAAAGCTCCTTACTTGGTGACAACCAATACCTGAGAGATGCATGCTTGATTCGCCTAACTTCAGCCTTATTGTCTGGTAGCTTGTCTACGTCAAGGTAAGAGATGATTGGGTCCATCCATGATGGTCCCAACTTTTTTGCTGTTAGAGCTTCCTCCTCCTCCAGAAAGATGTTGGGCTTGGCAAGGGTTTCTACGTTGATCGTCCTTTTCGAACCAGATTTCAGAGCTGTGGCCAAAGTTGCCAAGGCATCCGCATGTGAGTTGTTGTCTCGGCTGATCTGTCGAAGCTTGTAGCTTTTAAATTGGCCGAGTAGTTCCTTGGCTTTTGCTAGGTACTGCGTATGTACTGCGTCATTCATTTTTTTTTTTTGCTACGTATTCCCCTGTAATTTGGTTTACGACAAGTAAGGAGTCCGAATGTATGACGATTTCAGGAATTCGAAGTTCAATGGCTCGACGTATTCCGGCGAGCAAGGCCTCGTATTCTGACTCATTATTGGAGGCAATGAACTTGAGCTTGATGGCTTGTTTGATGGTTAGACCATCTAGTGTGATGAGTACGATGCCTGATCCTGCCCCCCAGTCATTGGAAGCTCCGTCCACGTAGAGTTGCCAATGATCAGTTTGTTCCCAAAGGTCCAAGGGGAGTTCGTGTGGCGGTTGGCCAGTTGCTGGAGTCTGTTCTACTTCTGGTGGTATCTTGACAGAGAACTCGGCAACAAAGTCTGCAAGAACCTGCCCCTTCACTGCCGATCTAGGTTGGAACTTGATGTCAAACTCCCCTAATTCCATGGCTCATTTTGCAGTTCTTCCTAAGAAGTCGGCCTTCCTTAGAAGAGGTTTGAGCTGGTGGTTAGTGAGGACGTTGATGGTGTGAGTTCTGAAGTAATGCACCAACTTGCGGGATGCCACTATCAGTGCAAGTGTCAGCTTTTCGAGGGGTAGGTACCTGTTCTCGGCTCCGAGAAGGGTTTTGCTGACGTAATAGACCGGGAATTGTTGCCGGTTTTCTTGCCTGAGTAGGACGGCACTGACTGCATGGTCTGACACTGCAAGGTAGAGGAAAAGTTCTTCGTGCTGGACAGGGGTAAAGAGCAGGGGTGGTTTGGTTAGGTAGTTTTTTAGATCGGCAAGGGCAGAGTCACACTCTGGGGTTCACACGAACCGTTCTTATTTCTTTAGGAGTTGGAAGAAGGGTCGGCACCTATCCGATGAACGGCTAATGAATCTGTTGAGTGCGGCGGCCATTCCTGTCAATCTCTGAACCTCTTTGGCATTCCTTGGAGCTTGAATACTCTGAATCGCACTAATCTGCCGTGGGTCCACTTCAATGCCCCGATGTGTGACCAGGAACCCCAGAAACTTGCCTAAGCCGACCCCGAAGACACATTTTGAAGCGTTCAGCCACATTTTGTAGTCCTTCAGGATGCAGAGTACCTCCTTTAGGTCCGCCAAGTGGGTGTTACTCAGTTTGCTTTTTACCACCATGTCATCGATGTAGACCTCAACAGTTCTGCCGAGCTGCGTCTTGAACATCTTTGTGACCAGTCGCTGATACGTAGCTCCGGCGTTCTTTAGGCCAAAGGACATAACCCTATAGCAGTAAATACCCCTTGGAGTGATGAAGGCCGTCTTCTCTTGGTCGTCGGGGTGGAGTGGGATCTGGTGGTATCCTCGGTAAGCATCCAGGAAACTCATCCTTTCGAAGCCGGCGGTTGCATCCACAAGCTGGTCAATTTTAGGCAGGGGGAATGGATCTTTAGGGCATGCCCTGTTGAGATCAGTGAAGTCCACACAGACCCTCCACTTTCCGTCCTTCTTTTTTACAACCACTGTATTTGATAACCAACTTAGGTAGTTGATTTCCCGAATGGCCCCAGCTTCCAAAAGCTTCTCTGTTTCGTCCAAGACAGCGTCCACATGCTGGGTAGCTGCCTTTCTCCCCTTTTGGACAACAGGTCGGCAGTTTGGGTTAACATTCAGGCGATAGCAAGCAACGTCAGCGCGGATCCCAGGTATGTCATAAGGGGTCCAGGCGAACACTTCCAGGAAGTTTGTCAACAACTCGATGAGGGATTTTTCCTCTCGTTTGGACAGAGAGGTGCCGATAACGAAGTATTTGTCTCCTCGCCGATCAATGTATATCTTCTTAAGGTCTTCCACAACTTTGTTCTCGGGTGTCTGTCCCACATCGTCAATAGTGGGGGTGTCTTCATGCAGCTCCATCATCTGCACTTTCTCAGGTTTTGTCTTTGTCGCACACGCTGTCAAGAAACATTGTTTGGCAACCACTTGGTTTCCCCTGATTTCTCCGACACCTGATGGGGTCAGAAACCGAAGTAACTGATGGTATAACGACGGAACGACCCTCATGAAGTGCAACCAGGTTCGACCCATGATGGCATTGTAGGGAGAGGGTACATTCACTACTAAGAATTCGGTTTGCAACGTGATTCCGCCAGCTGTTACAGGAATCGTCACCTTTCCCATTGGCCAAACTGGGTCCAAGCTGAATCCGACCAGTGGGTTAAGTGACGGTTAGAGGTCAGACTCGTTCAGTCCTAATTGCTTGAAGAGGCTATAGTACATAACTTTGGATGAACTCCCCCGGTCAATGAGCAATCTTTTGACGTCGCAGTCCGCCATTCTTAACGTAACCACCAAAGCATCATTATAAGGGATCTGCACTCCCATGAGATCCTCATCGGTGAAAGAAATTGATATGTGGCCATTGCTGACTTTTGTTTTCTTGCTGGGTTGTTGTACCTGCATCACTTCCCTCAGGTGTGCCGCTTTCTGTATCTCGGCTCGGTACCTATGTGGGTCGACGATTCCTGACTCAGCCGAACCATGCAACACATTGATTATCCGAACCGGCCTTGATTCTGGTTCCTTCCGAGCTGCGTCTTCTACCCGCGGTTGCTCGGCTTCATTCGTTGTCTTCTCCCGATCAATGAATTGATTAAGGCGGCCTGCTTTGGCCAAGTCTTCCAAGTGATTTTTCAGATGCCGACATTGCTCCGTCTTATGTCCCTTCTCGCAGTGGTATGAACAGAATCTCTTCTGGTCTCGGGTCGCTGGGTCTCCTCCCAACTTTGGTGGCCACTTGAAGAAGGGTTTATCACAGATCTGGGGCAATATTTTATAGATAGGGTCCTTAAAGACTGTGTAGACCCCCTCAGTTACCCTTTTTCCTCGGCCGATGTCTTCTGACCGGGGCTTATTGGCATCCTTCTTATTTGTCTTTTCAGCTACAACGCCGACTTTGGTTGATGCCACCTGGGGTACGTCTTCGTCCAGCTGTGCATAGCGCTCGATCTTGAGCATTAGCTCATGTATCGTAAGAGCTGGTTTCTTCATTAAAGACTGTCGCAAGCGATGCTCCCTGGGAAGGCCAATCTTGAACTGAGTTACAGCTAATTGCTTGCTGTACTCGTCAATTTCGTTATAAGCTTCCCAGTAGCGTCGGGCGTATGCTCGCAATCCTTCTCCTTCCTCTTTTCGTAGTGTCAGCAAGAAATCAACCTCCTTTGGCTGTAAGCTATTTGCTATGAAACGAGCTGTAAAAAACTCGGCTAGTTGCCTCCAGCTAGAAACGGACTTAAGTGGCAATTTGTCGAACCACCGTAAAGCCACACTTCCCAGGCTGGAGGGGAAGATTCGACACATCAGCATCTAGTCACTGCACCACACTACCATGAGCTGTTTGTAATGCCGAACATGGTTAATTGGGTCGGACTTCCCGTCATAGAGGGTGAACTTTGGTGGGGTGAATTTTCGAGGAATTGGATGGGATTCAATCTCCTCAGTGAATGGCGTGGATGCAATCTGATCAAGGGCCTTTCTCATCAGGTCATGGGCTGTGTGCTCCTTAGTTTGCTGCCTTCTATCCTTCTGCTTTTCGTTATACCACTTCTCCCAGTCTTCTTTTCGCCGATCTCCTTCAGCTGGACTGTTATTCGGCGGGGTTTCGCTCCTTTTCCTCCGCCGACCTGTGCGCCTGTTAACTCAACGCCCGGTACTAGGGGTGTAACTTCCCCTTACTGGCGGCGCTGGTTCGTCCCCAGCGCCAACAACCTGCTCCCGATCTGGGGACCCTTCTCTCCCACGCCCATTTCTGCCAGAGAATGCCTCCTTCATGGCCCGAACCTGGGAGGTGAGGTAGGTTATCTCTTCTCCGCGCCGCCAAATTTTCCTCTCTGCTGCACGAAGCGTATCCTCACTCGGGACCCGCCCACTAGAGGGCGACGGGGCCAAGTTCCAAGGATGGTTCCTGCGGAAATTTCTGTCCCTGACATAGCCTATATCCCTCCGCATTTCATCTGGTGCTTCCTGGTGGCTTTCAGCGGGCGTGCGTATCTCCGACCTTAGTGTTCTCCTTCTTTGCCGATCTACTGGTGTAGATTGGCAATGCGTCGAGTTGGTCGGGTCTCTACTGAAAAAGGCTCCGAAGCCTCTCCCGTCGTGATTTTCTCCTCTACGTCTCCGGTTGTCTAGACTCATGGTTTTTCTAAGCCTTCCCACAGACGACGCCAATTGTAGGTGGGATTTTACGGAAAGGCTGGGCCGAGTTCTCAAGCCCAGAAATGGATGAGTCCAAATATCTTCTGCAAGACAAAGGAGTTAGAATGGGTCGACCTGTAATGGGCCGATCACACTCTGAAGATTAAGTTAGCAAGCTTAATCGATGAAGATCAATGAAAGTTGTCAATACTTGGAGTTTTTCTGTCCGTACCTGGCTCTCGATGCCTTGGGTATTTATAGAACCTTTGAGGGAGTGCGTTCTGCCTTAGCCTACCAGCAGGCTCTCATGGCCTGCTGGGTAGGCATCATCATTGACGCAGCCTGATTACTTACAGGGTCTGGCGCACCGTCGTGGAGGATTCCAGCTGACCAGACGTGCACGTTGACGTCGCATGGGCAGCCGCTTGCGCATTTAATGCGAGTCAACTCTGCATTTAATGCGCAAAGACCGCTAGCGGTTTAGGCCCGCCTTTCGCGGTTTGGGCTATACTGCGAAGGAGGTCAGCAGTCAAAGCTGGCCTTCCCTCAAATTCTGATCTGGGCTACAAAGCAGCCCCAACTTTAATTTGCATAGATTGGGCCTCACCCATTGGGTTGGGCCAGGGGTTATTCCCCCATAGAAATCAAGCACAGATATTGAAGTAGATATAAGAAACTTTGCAAGCTGAACATATTTACAAGAAGCACATTAAGACCGTCCTATTTATCTAAGTACCACAAATAATAGCGAACATCAAAGAATTGAGATGTGAAATTTTCATAAAAAAAAACTATGTTACCTGGACCCTTCTACATTTGTAAAATACCCGTGTCGGACACTCCGACACTTAGATAAAGGTATAGGATATGTATCCGATATAACTAATTGGATATGCATTTAAGAAGTATCTACAAGTAATTGAGTTTGCTATAGAATTAAGCATAAGACTCCCATTTGATGCATGAAATGATATATTTTAGTTTGTAAATACCATTTTACCTTAAAAGAGTAAAAAAAGCATTTAAGGTATATGAAATCTAGCCATATCCGAGTGTATCATTGAACATGAAAATTAAATAAATCTGACTCGTGGACACATATCCACACCTAACACCCGTACCCAAGTCTAGAAAACATAGCAAAAAAGTAACAAGCAAAGCAAAGGGTTGAAAGAAGTATATCAACCTTTATATGTTGGTTAACCTGCACAGTAACCCAACAGCAATAGTTTCAGTATTCCTATTGAAAAGTCATCCACTGGTAAATAAATGACTACCAAACTAGTACGTTCCAAACTGTGACAGGCACCTATAAAGTAACAAGCAATAACATCCGTTTTTGTAATAAAACAGAACTTATCTTATCCATCCATTAAACCTAAAAAGATGATCAGACCATAATCAAGAATTCACAGCTCGATAACATATATAGACCCACAAGTTCACAACAGGTCCAGAAAGGAAATATTCTACACTAATTCCAATAACAATCCAGTGAATATATGCATCACATAATTTCAAATAGTAGAATAGTGAATCTTACCAAAAAACTGAGCTAGAAAAGCATGTACAAGACAGGACATTACAATCATTCAGAAAGTTTAATGATCTCCAAGATCAGACAAATCATGTAAGATTCCCACTATTTCACGTGAAACATATTATAAAGCACTGCAAAATTCATCTGGTTTAGCCAAAAGGAGCTTCAGATTTCTATTTGACGTAAAGCATAAAATAAAAATCACCACAGCATGGGGTGAAAATAGTGCTCACCTCTGCGCAAATTGGATGGCATTGTCACCAGCCCCAGTACAACAATCAACTATGATACCAGTACCACAACGAAATGCATGATGCCTAGCTATAGGCTCTGGAGTAACAGAAAACCAACCTTCTTCATCCATTCTTATTCCATCACCAAATCTGGAGAAGAGTAGGTATCTTTGAAACCAATATTTGCTAATACTGGGAAAAAAATCCTCCAAAATCACTTGGAATTGAAGCTCTGTAAAAAAAATTAAAAAAAACTAGATGATTTACATGAGGGAATAATTCAAAACTTTCTCATCAAGTATCAATAGGCTTTATTAGTAGCAAACAGATCAGAACAACCACGAAAAGCACCATAACCAATCATTCCAGCAAAACAAGCAGCAACACAATCTGCAGTTTAAAATGTCTCGAAATTTGTAAGCATCAATCAGAGACATGAGGTGATCATAAATTTGGGAAGGTATATATATATATATATTGATAAAAATGGGCCACATGAGAGTAGGACTTTCTTCATATAGGAAAGAGCTTTGGCCATGGTGTGGTTAGTAGAATCTCAATGCAGAAATGAATAGGAGAAAAAAATAAAGATAACATAAACAAAATGTATTGCGAACTATAGCAAAAGTAATAGATTTCTCCTGTTCAGTTTTCTCAACCATTAGATAATATATATGCATATGATATAGCAAACACATCAGTCAACCACTTTTGGATAATTTTCCAGAACAAATTAAAAAGTACATTAAACAATGAAAATGGATAAAACAGAGAAGAGAAATAAGGAGTGAGGGAGAAAGAGAGATCAACCTCCAGAGTCTCTAGATAATTTCCTGTTCAGTCGTGTTCTTTTCCTTGCTTTCTTTTCAGTTTTCCAGCAACAGAATTGTGCTTGGTTTCCAACTTATCTGTTGCAAGATCCATTCCCAGAAGCATGTTACCATTCCAACTGCCCTCCGATAGAGCTTTAATACGTGCACTGCTGAAGTTGCAACAAGAATCAGATCAGAAGCCCATGTCAATTACATGTTCTATTGATAAGGGAAACATCATGTAAAGATTCTCATACGCACATCATAGACCAAAACTCTCTAATACTACCAGCTAGCATATGATGGTTGGAAGGCATCGTCACCATGACACATTGACTGGATTCCCTCACAAGAGAGAATTTTCTTAAAGTTACTTATCTGTCCAAAGCAATCTGGTTCCTCAGTTCTACATTTATCTGTTAGCTGCAAAGCTTTACTGCAAACCTCACCACAGTCTAATTTCTTCATTTCATTTCCCCAACTGTGATTAGAGTTAAATAGAAATTACGAGATTGACAGTCAAAAAAATATAGTAGTTACATGATTGAAACAAATGGGGGAGAAAACATAAATACCAATGGAATTAAAAAAGGATGAAAGACAGTATAGAGTACCTGTCGATGTACACTGACAGTAAATGTAAAGAATTTTCATCAGAACAATTCTTACCGATCTCCTGGGTTCCATTCAACTGTTCAGAACCGCAGTTTAGAGTAGGTAAAGTCATCAAGCCACAAAAGTTGTCACCTGCAAGCTCAAACCCCCTTGAGGGCACACTAGGTGGCTGGTCCAGTGATTTATCATCATTCTTGGATTCTCCAACTGAATCAGAATCACATTGCAAATCAAAAGAATCTTGTGGTTTACTAAGATGGAATGACACTGCAGGATTAAAATTGATTTCAGCAATCTCACTCTCAGCAATCATTTCTCCTGGTTTTTCAATGACTTCACCAAATGCTAGGTGATCCATGCCTGGAGGAGGGTCCCATGTAGACTCATGTTTTGTTATAAAAGTAGTTTCTCATGTAGAAAGAGTCCCAATATGAGGTCCAGTTTCTGACATCACCATTGTATTTACTGTCAGTTGCATCATGGTCAAGCACTTCTGAAGACTGTGAACATGCAGCTACATCAGGGCCCTGCTGCTGCTCAATGCTCGTAAAAAATATAGTCTAAGTACTCGTAAAAAATATAACTGTATTCTTCCTACCAACTGCGAAGTTCAAAAAATTATCAAATTCATATCAGAAGTATGAATAAGAAGTTACGTATTGTACTCTTTTTCCTTCGCTGATGATTTTTCCCACAAAATTTTTCTTGGTAAGGTTTTAGTGAAATAGTTTTAACGCACCCATACTAAGTTATGTTATGCAAGATTACTATGCTCTTTTTCCTTTGCTAAGGTTTTTTTTCACTAGGTTTTCCTAGCAAAGTTTTAATGAGATAGTTTTAACATATCCAAAAAACATATATTGTACTATTTTGCGGTCATCCAAGAGAGAGTGTTATGTAATGGATGACCTCACGGATGACCTCATTCTCAAGTTGATTCAATTCAATTTGTATACCTTCGGTCGACTTAGTAACTTGCTGCCTCAACTGCTAATAATTATAAATAGAAGTTCAGCCGATAGTTTTGAAAACAATCAAGAATAGAGAAAAAATATAAAGGAAGAAGTAGAGAGAACATATAAAGGAAGATAGGTATATGTAAGTCTTCAAAACTCATGTTGTATTCTTTTGGTTCTATATTATCAATAAACTCTTGGATAGTCCAGAAAATCTAACCCTAATTGTTCCAGAAAAATTAATATAATAAATATTTGACAGTTCCTGAAGAACTATTTTCCGTACATTGTCTTAAGTTCTTTGATCTACTTTATAGTTTTTAGTTTTATAATATGTTATCAATATGATACTCAAAGTGCTCGTGAAAAATATAACTGTATTCTTCCTACCAACTGCGAAGTTCAAAAAACTATTAAATTCATACAAAAAATATGAATGAGGGAAAATTACATACTGTACTTTTTTTCCTTCGCCAACGGTTTTTCTCACATTTCTTAGCAAGATTTAACGAGACAGTTTTAAGGCATCCAAACTAAGTTATGTTATACAAGATCACTATACTCTTTTTCTTTCGCTAAGGTTTTTTCCCACTGAGTTTTCTTAGCAATGTTTTAACGAGGCAATTTCAACATATCTGAAAAACATATATTATACCATTTTGCGGTCATCCAATAGGGAGTGTTACATAATGGATGACCTCATTCTCAAGTTGATTCAGTTCAATTTGTATACCTTCAGCCGACTTAGTAACTTATCACCTCAACTGCGAATGATTATAAATAAAAGTTCAGCCAATGGTTTTGAAAACAATTAATAATAGAGAGAAAAAAAAAAAAAAAGAAGCAGAGAGAAAATAGAATGAAGAGAGGTATAGTTAAGTCTTAAAAGTTCATGTTGTATTCTTTTGTTTATATATTATCAACAAAATCTTGGGTAATTCAGAAGATATATTATTCCACAAGAATTAATATGATAAATATTTGACAGTTCCTGAAAAACTATTCTCTGTACTTTGTCTTGAGTTTTTTTCTATCTATTTTATAGTCTTTTAGTTTTATAAGATAAGTAATGTTTTGCAACATTCTTTTTTTTCTTTTATTATTTACCAAAAAAAAAAAACGAGAAGCCCTTTTATTTTGTAAACAAAAAAAATATGTTTGGCACACAAACATATTGAAAAGTGCAATGAAATGAAGGGAAAAAAAAAAAAAAAAAAAACTTGGTACCCTTTGAATAATGATGGATGAAAAGGTGACTAGTAGTGGTGGTGGTGGTTGTTGACTCAAGATTGATCTCCATGTTGATTTTGATGATAACTAAAACTTGTGTTATTTTACTAATACATCTACTTAGTGTGCAGATTAATAATGATTATAATCTAGACTTAAAAGTTTTAACTGAAAAGTATAATATATGTCAAAGTGGATGCATAACAAGCCAAATCAAGCAATGCACTCTAAGAGTCATGTAATGCACCAAACAGAGAAATGACACATATTCCAACTTCAATCAAAATATTTGCGTTTGAAGAGATTGAAAGTGTTCAAAAGAAGATTTCATCAAGTGTGCATAGACTCAATAAAGTTGACTTTAATTCGAAGAGATTGAAGATGTTTAAAAAGAGAATTTAATATAATTGTAAAATCTCTACAAAGAATCCAGGAGTAGACTTCATCTGGGATGTAAAGAGTCAATGAAGATGGTATGTATTCAAAGAAATCGAAGATGTTCAAGAGTAGGCTTCATTAGGCTTATAAAAGACTCATTGAAGTGCTCCTAAAGAAGAAAGAAAGATTAGTAGCAAAAAGAAGAGCTCGGCAATGAGGCATTGTGAATATGAAACTCTACATGGATGAATAAGTCATTAGCAGCAGATGGAGAGAGCTCGGAAATGAAGAAGAAGAGCTTGACATTAATGGAAATAAGTTATGCAGCTTGAAAATTAAAGAAAAGATGATTATCAAAAGTTAAATTCAATCCAAATTGAATCGAAAACAACTTTGATGAATTGAAGACTTTTATCTATCATCATACCCCAAAGAAAAGACTTCTGAAGATCTTATAGTATTACTGAAGCTGAACTTGATTATTGGAATAATGAATGAAGATTTTTGGGTAATGTGTCGACACATAAAAATGAAGAGTCGATACATGAGGACAGACGCCAAAGTTTGAAGACAGTATGATCAAATGTCGACACATGGAGTTGATGTGTTGACACATGGAGACATTGGACAACATCTAAAAAATGCAGGCTGAATGTATCGACACATAAAATCAAGTGTCAACACTTGAGAAATAACAGCTAGTTTTTCTAACGTTATAACGGACTGGACTTGTATTAAATGAGCCCCCAACAACTACCAATGGACGAAATCAATACAGGGGTTTATGTACAAGCTTCCAACTGCATTTATATAAAAGAGAGACAAGAAAAACAACATCCACTGATTGATTAAGCTGAGAAAATTTAAAAATTATTTTTGTCTTCATTTTGACATTAAGTGAGCTTTTATTTTTCTATCCACTATTCATAGAGAGTTTGTATAACTTTCATACATCTGTAAGTGAGAGTTTGAAAATTCTATTGTAAAAGAAAAACTCTTGTAAGTTAAAATAGATTTTGAACAAAATCACTTGGTAGCTGGAAGAACTTGTGAAAAAGTTATTGTGTAAAAGTAAGCTAAACACTTGGTAAATCAGCATTTTTTTTGTAATCGGAGATTGCATAGTGGAAAGAAACTTCTAGTGGGTCTTAAGGTGAGGACATAGATCACAAGTTGTGGTTGAACCTCGGTAATTTTTGGTGTGATTTCTCTTACTCTGTTTTCATTTCATTATTCATTACGTTGCATTGCATATATCTTGATTCACTGTTCTATTAATTAAATTAATTTTTAATTAATCTTAATTACTATTAATTTTTGAAAAACTTAATTCATCCCGTTTTCTTGAGTTGCCTTTTGAGCCAATAGTGATGAGTAAGATGAACGGTGGGTGAGTGCTACGGAGCGGCATTGACAGTGATAATTGTAAATGATTGATGGATAAGTTACAGGGGATGACAATAACAATGGCAGTAGTAACTGCGAACTGAAATGGATTGGTGTATATAGGTATGAAAACATCTATTTGCAATTAATTTGTTTTTTGTTTTTTACCAATGATATGCATAAATAAGTGATTCCATATTAATCAATTTTTCTTCTCTGTAAAATAAAAATTAAAAATAATTGAAAGTGACTCCATTTCAAATAATACCTATATATGTTTTCATATAAGTAAATATATATGATTAGACACCATGATATAAGTTTGATGTATACTATAGTGCATGTAGCATGATTAATACATGCTTTGATTTGGACACAATATAAATTTTGATTTTCAGTGGTCCACGTCATGAATGAAGTGGCATACCACTAATATACATAGAAAAAGGAGAAAGAAAAACACCCATTAGGCTATGTTTGGGGCACTAATTGAATCAGCTGAGGATGGAATGTCGGAGAAAATGAAATAGGATACTCATTCACACTCAATTGTTTGGTTGCAAAAATACAATGATGTTAATCATATTAATTATACAAGGGCGTATAGCATTAGCTAGTAACTGTTGTCATTGATACTAATCCTGCTCTAATTGTAATGATTGTTACATGTTTACCAGGAAATTGAAAAGAAAAAAACTCGCTTTTCTTGAAGCTCGTTTTTAGAATGGAGAAGAAATTTTTATAAAATTTTAAAAGAAATTTCAAAGAAATGATTAAGAAACTCTACCATAAGTTAAACAAACTTGTTAAAATATCTTTAAAAATTTCGTAAACATTTACTTCTCATAATTTTTATTATTTTTTATGATATTAAATTTTTTTAATATAATATATAATTATTTTAATTAAATGTTTATAAAAATTGTGAATGAGTTGATCGGTTTGTGTGAGTCGAACAAAAGTTGTATTATTTGTAACCCTAACTCCAATTTCAAAAGACACTATGAAAAAGGGACGGGAAGTGGGAAGAGCGTTCTGTTAGTAAACTGTGAGTGCGAGTGAGGGGTCCCAAAATGGAGGTGACAATGGAAGACGAAGAGGCAGGGGCTTCCGAAGTCGGAGAGTTAGCACCCCGGCCCATTATAGAGAAGTCGGCGTACGATATGTTGCAGCAGAGCAGGATTTCAGTGGAGGAGATCGTGGCCAAGATGCTCTCCATCAAGAAAGAAGGCAAGCCCAAATCCGAACTCCGAGAGCTGGTTACTCAAATGTTCCTCAATTTCGTCACTCTCCGCCAGGTCCCTCCTCACATTTTATCCTTTAGGGTTTCATTTCATCTGTCTTTCTTTTTTTTCTTCTCACAATTCTAATCGGTGTATACATATACATATGAACTTATATTTATAATATTGCGTGGTTGAAATATGTGCTAATTTGGATTGAAAGAACATTTTTGGGGTCTAATTTTTTGCAATGTCAGTACAATGACTCAAACATTTGAAGCGAGTGGTGAACTTGTTGAATGAAAATTTGGGATGAGATTATGAAATAGTAATGAAAAGCCGCTATCTGGATATGGATTTATTTAGGATGGCAATGTGGTCTGCTATTCAATTAATATATGATCAATTATTCACAATTGCATGTCTGTAAAAGTAAATCAATCATGACACACAATTTTTAGCGTGAAAAACTCTAACTTGGATAAAAAAAAAACACTGGGCCTAGTCCAACCAAACAATCACTATCAAGGTCAATTTACAACTCAACCCTAGATACTCCCAATTCTCGGGTGCCGAATCCATGTGCTTGCAAGTGTGCACTCCTGAAATCTTCCAAGAACTTAACTCAAATCCAATACCATCTTGAACTTCTTCAAGACATCAACCACCAAAGGATGAAGGTTGATCTTGTTAAAAATCTAGTCAAGAACCCCTTCTAGGTATATCAAAAACTTAAGATCAATTTTGTGTGCAGCTCTACTCTCATAAAAACTCTCTTCCACCACCAAAGGAGGAAGGTTGATCTTCCTAAGAATCTAGTCACGAACCTCTTCTAGGTATATCAAAATCTTAAGAACAATTTTCTGTGCAGCTCTGCTCTCATAAAACCTCTCTGAATCTAAATCAATTATGTAATCCATTCTTTTAGAGGTCTTAGTCTCCTTAGACTTATCTTTTGGCTTTCCCATAGTCTCATATTTATAGTGGAGACATTCAGGGTTTCCAGACTACCATATTGGTCAAAATCCTTGTCAAAATCGACTTTCCCGAGTTTCTAATAACAATTGTCTTGCGCGCTTCGCTGGAGCTCACAAGAAGCGAACTCAAGTGACCAGAAGCGAAGTTGCCTGACTGAGACTCCTCTCTAAATCTTGAAGCGAACTCGAATGAAATTCTCTTACTTGTTTCAAATCTGCTGTTAAGTACACCCATGCACTTTTTAGCATATGCGTGAATGATAAGTACTTCAGCTCACATACTAGCCTTGATATCTTGTGACTTACAACTCTTTTAAACACTTAACTCATGATTACATGGAAGAATTGCAATATGCAAAGAAGTGTTTTAGTTTACAGAATTTAGTCAATTAACATATGACCTAACAGGCAACGACAGTTGAAGAAAGAAATTGGACGAGGATGTGGGATGATATAATCAATTGTTGAGACTAAATCATGCGGAGGGATTGGAACATTGGGGGCAGGGCAGCAATCATGCTATTTGTAACTTGCAGAAATATTTGTATGTGGGTGAACGAGTCATGCCCATTTGCAGAAACATGCATACATCTGCATGTATTTATTGGTTCTGGAAACAAGTGAATTCAATTATGTGAACACGTTTCATTGTGCTCATATACTTGGAGATATTGGGTTAGTAATGATTCTTAGGACATAGCTTCTTTTGGTCACCATGGATCAGACATTGAAGAGGAGGATTACTTGGACAATGGGAGGCCCACAGTATTGAAATTACTTATTGACATTCTGACCTAGGCCTGATTCCTACCATTTATCTGTTTGCATTAACGTAGTTGCTGAGACTGTAGTCTTCTTGTTCAGCTCTGTTCACTGATTTTTTTTTTTGTTTTTTTGTTTGGTCTCCTCTTCTTTCTTTTTATTTTTTTGTTGTGGTTCCTTATGTATGTATTTCTATGCATGATTTCTTTTGGTCTCAGTTTCATCTTGAGAAAATTGACTTGAATCATTGACCATGTGCAATGCACACAATAATTGCACCACTAAGTAGGAGTGATAGTGAAAGAGGAAGGTCAAAATAAAGTGATGGTTTGACCCTTGATAGGGTGTGTGGTAGCACGTAGTTGAAATTTAATGTTGGTATGACCCTCAGCAAGTTGGATGGCATAACATGATTCTTATAGTGGACCCTTAATTGATGGAACAAGGATTTGTTGAGTTGGATTGGATCTTCCAAAAGATGCGTCCTTCCCAAATTTTATATATTCTCAATCTGCGTTTCATAGGTATATTCACATATATATCTAGACCTTTCCATCATTTTCACTTTATCAGTTGAAAAGAAGAAGAAGATATTTTGTTCACTACTCTCTCTCTCTGTGTTGCCGCCCCCCCCCCCCCCCCCCCCCCCCCCCCCCCCCCCCCCCCAAAAAAAAAAAAAAAAAAAAAAGACAAAACCCCCAATGTGTTGTTTCTCCAATTAAGGTGTAGCTTTTAGTAGATGTATCATATATGCCTTTTCAATCACTTTTGGCTCCTTGATTTCACATGTGTTCAGTATGTTAATACACGACCAAAACTACAATCTTTATTCTAATGTCTTGTTCATGCTTGCAAACTTATGTGGCTTAAAGTATTCTCTGACAGGCAAATCGTTCCATAGTGCTTGAAGAAGATCATGTAAAAGCAGAAACAGAAAGTGCAAAAGCACCTGTGGACTTCACAATGTTGGAGCTCCATAACTTGATGTATGAGAAAAATCATTATGTGAAAGCAATAAAGGCTTGCAAAGACTTCAAGTCTAAGCATCCTGATATTCACCTTGTGCCTGAGGAAGAATTTTTCAGAGATGCACCAGAAGAGATTAAAAGTTCTATAATATCAAATGACAGTGCACAGAATTTGATGCTGAAGAGGCTCAATTTCGAGTTGTACCAGGTAAATATCAAAGGCGACAAATATTTTTTTCTGTTTGTTCTTATTAATGGTGTAAGAAAACATTTCTTAAAGTGCGTCAATCCTTAGTACGTATCTTGCTATCTGACCTGTCTTGGCCTATTTGACGGTTAAGATCTTACATAAATGGCCAAAAACATTGGTTCATTGGAAGAGACTGTAATGTAGATGATATCCCCCTCCCCCTTTTCTTTTTGTTTTTGATTGTTTGGTGATTGAAGATGCCATGAAAAGTGTGGATCACAGTCCATGGTACTCTTTTCATGTGCAGAGTTGTTGACTAGATACTATCTACCACTTCCTATTATCCCCCATGTGATAAGCTGTTCACATGGAGGATGTGGTACTAAAATCAGAGACATTGCACTTAGACTTGTCAGAAGTTGGTTCCTGTGATACTGGAGAGGGAAGTATGGGAGAACACCATCCTATGACATTCTATTACTTTGAAAAGATATAGCTCATGCATCTGTAGGGTCAGTGCATCATCCTTTGTTAACAGATTTTAGTTGTTATATTTGTCTTTTTTAAGATAAATTCTTCTTATAAGTGATTTCTTGATTTTCAAAACTGAATTGTCAAAAATAGGTGTATTATGTGTAAGACTGATCTGTAGAGGTTAACTATCTTCTCTTATGGTCCCTGTTTGCAAAGTTAGTTTTTGTATGAATCTCCTGCATGGTTCTACATGGCATGCTTTCTCTGTTATTTGTTCAATAAGCGGAGATCAAGGATTCTACTTGAAGGTGGAATTGTTTTTTGTGTCCTCTTCATTGCATGGTTGTTTAAAGGAATTCTTGAAGGTTCATATCTTAAAAGTCAATAGACTAATCTATTATCCTCTTGTAATAAGATGCCTTTTATTTACCAAAAAATCAAAATTAACACAAAAAAGCACACTCATACACATACAGAGAGACCAAGAGGAAGGCTTGGGGAACACTATCTTCATGATCTATTTTCCACAGCTACAGAAAGTCCAAAGAACATTGCCTTCACTATCCTTTCCTCCACAACATTCACCAAGATCTCTTTGTTACCTGAAGGATATCTAAGATGGACTTCAAAAAGATAGTATAACCACAATGCTGTTTTCATTGCATTGCGGATAATTGGCAATATTAAAAAAGGGGATATTTTACCTTCCAAGTAGCTTAACAAACAACAAACAGCATATGTTCAGCTAAGTTTACGATATTTTCCAAGCTTTTACTTCGAAGGCTTGGTGCAGTCTAGACGAGGCTCAAGGAAAGTAGAAGTAAAGAGGGGATCAACTTTGGAAATGGGCGTGATTTCGTCGCGGACCCTATCTGAGTCATGCATGGTTAAAATGTTAGACTTAGGAGAATCTTTCTTTTTCAACAATTTAGGTGTGGTAAGAATTTATTCAGTTTCTATATGGTTTCTATTGTTTCATTGGTTAGGGATATTTTGTATAAAAAAAATTTCTGGATAAGGGCTGCAAGGGTTGCCCACCTATTTGCATTCTTACCTAACTTTTGGACACAAAAACAAGATATATCAAGCTTACATAAATCCCTCCTCCACTGCCTAGATCAATTTTGGGCTTATTGCTTGTAGGAGAATTTTCATCGCACTTATCCTCCACTAAGGCTCCCAACACTAAGAAGCTCCAAGTAAGTCGTTTTAGCATTTTCAATTTGTGAGTGTTGCCTATAATCCCATATGCCATGAATGAAAACATCATGTGTTCATTAGTGTTGGAAGGGTTTAAGATGTACTAAGAAGCATCTTTGTAAGTGAAACATCCGCTGTGATGACATTTCTTGCCCCCTTCCCCCTTCTCTTTTTGTCCATTCAAATATTTCCGGACATGCAAGAATGCACCATGAGGATTCATACACACTTCGTGTCCAAAATTGGCTCTTAGCATGTCCTGTCATATTGGAACATGTAGACACAAAATGTTGTGTGGTTAGTAATGGACTATGTGGAGGCTGTTTACCCTATATAATCTGAGATCCTTCTCTCCTTTGACTCTTTCACGGGTATTATCTTCCAGAATCAACCTGACTTCATTATTATTAGTATAACTATTTCAACTGTTGTTATCATTATTACTAGAGCTGGAGTGAGGAGTACTTACAAATTTACTTTATCAGCGCAAAGAATTATGTAAACTTCATGAGAAACTCGAACAAGAAAAGCAAAAACTTTTGGAGGCCATTGCTAACAGGAAGAAGTTCTTATCGAGTCTCCCTTCGCACCTCAAGTCGCTTAAGAAAGCATCATTGCCAGTGCAGCACGAACTGGGAGTTCTTCATACAAAGAAACTAAAGCAGCATCACTTGGCAGAGTTGCTTCCCCCTCCTCTTTATGTGATTTACTCACAGTTCTTGGCCCAAAAGGAAGCATTTGGAGAGAACATTGATATGGAGATTGTAGGAAGTGCGAAGGATGCTCAAGCCTTCGCTCGACAGCAAGCAAATAAGGACACTGGTAATTTAAGTGTAATTTATGCTTGATACCTTATTTTTGTAGTTGTAGGACACTGGTAATTGAGTGTAATTTATGCTTCATAGCTTATTCTTGAAATTATCAGTTAATTTTCTCTAAATGTTCAAAGACCTGCATTGATGGTGTGATTGGCTTGTGAGATTTTATTTTTTTATGGATAAATCTAATTGTAGAGATGTTTGTGCTGATTGTTGTATCCTTGGTTTCTTTAACCCCGGTGCAGTCAAAAGTGTCTTTCACTAATCATTTTTTTTATTATTTTAATGATTAGCAACAGATTTATTTGGTTGATGGGCTTGACTGGGAAGGGCTGAGCTTGAAACCAAGCCCATCAACTGATTTATGCTACCTAATATTTTAAAAATTAGGAAATTTGTTAACTTCTCAAGAATGATATTTGGGTTGATAAGTCTTGGGACCTGAATTGGGTCCAATAATTTTGACTTGGTGGCAGGTCCACATCTTTTCTTGCCACCTTGATGCATTCTAAACTATTTGTTTGACTTGGCTTTTCAACTTGCTTAAGGGTAGGGAATGGTTTCATATTGGTCCGTGGCTCCTAATTTGGGTGTTGACCAAAGAAATGAAAATTAAAAAAAGAAAAAAAAGATAAGAGAGAAGAAGGAAATTGAAGTAGTTTTGATGGACCAGGAATTTCTACCAACCTAGAGAATTCGAAGTTGGAGGATGATGCTCCTGAAGAGGAAGATGACGGGCAAAGAAGGAGAAAGCGGCCAAAGAAGGTTCCTGGCAAAGAGAATCTTGACCAGACAGGACTATACCAAGCTCATCCACTTAAAATCATTCTCCACATACATGATGATGAGGCTTCTGATCCCAAGTCTGCAAAACTAATCACACTGAAGTTTGAATACTTGTTAAAGTTGAATGTTGTATGTGTTGGGATTGAAGGCTCCTATGAAGGACCTGAGAACAATGTCTTGTGCAACTTGTTCCCCGATGACACTGGCCTTGAGCTTCCCCACCAGGTATGAGTATTTTGTTTGCATTCTATAATTTTCATATATCCATTCCACTTTTTATTCCACCCCACAACACACACACATGCCAAATATTTTTTTTTCCTTGGATAATAGTTTTGAGTGACATGCAGTCAGCCAAGCTCTGCGTTGGTGATGCCCTGACATTTGATGAAAGGAGAACTTCACGTCCATATAGGTGGGCCCAGCACTTGGCTGGAATTGATTTTTTGCCAGAAGTATCACCGTTGCTTACAGGCTCTGGAACTCCAGGCAATGAAACAACTAAAAATGCTGCGGTTATATCTGGTCTCTCACTATACCGTCAGCAGAATCGCATACAGACAGTTGTGCAAAGGATTCGCTCTCGGAAAAAGTCTCAGCTGGCTCTTGTGTGAGTCACTGCTCTATATGTTTGGAGTCATGAACCCTTTAGTCTAGAAAGTGAATATGGGGCAGATACCGCAGTGTAGTCAAATTGGAATAGTGGCTCTTGCAGTTTTCAACTAATTGGATATAATTTATTGATATTCATAATATAGATGGCTCGTGTTGTGGCTGTTCCTTGAATTTGAATGTGCTCTGCTTTATATGCCTTTTACGTTGTTATAAGTTTATAGTTTATTTATTTACCCTTGGCCTTGGGACTCATCTACTGTTTTGTTTGTCTGTGGCGTAAGGTATACTTCTTGTTGAAAACTTGGAAATGTTTGGTTGGCTTACAGGGAGCAGCTTGATTTACTTTCGAAGCTTAAATGGCCTTCTCTGACTTGTGAAAGCATTCCATGGGCCTTGCATACTCCTTTGTGCAGTTTGCATGGTTGGTCACTTACAGGATCTTCACCTAATCATGTTTCATCTTTGGCTGTTGTTGATGTGGAGCAAGGTCAAGGCCCTTTAGAGATTGATGTTGATGGAAGATCTGGTACTTCCAAGGAAGAGGTAGAAAATGCAAGGGAAGATGGGGAACTTCCATCTTTAGTTTCGGTCTCAGCTGTTGCAAACGATGTTAAACTCACTCCTTCTAAGGGAACTGATCTTGAGCACTCCAAACGGCTGTCTTTGATTTCAAAGAGTATGGTTTCTCCAATCAGTGTGGCAAAATCTCAAAGTTTCAAGAAAAATGATGAGGATTCAGAACTCATGCTGGATTCTGAAAGTGATCTGGATGAGCCTGCACAAATTGATCAAGAGACAGGAAATGCTGCCAGGATTGGGTGCTACGAAATGCTTGAAAATTCTTGGGCAGACTACGGTGTGCAGGAACATTGTCTTGTTTTAACCAGGACACTGGACAATGACAAGAGGAGCATGAAGTTAGAAGCCAAGGTAAGTGAAATGTTGGTGTCACTTTCAAATTACATTTGTATTTTCCATCTTCTTAACTCTTTGTTTACTTATCTTTTGATGATTCCCTTGGGCATCTTTTTTTTTTGATAAGTAAAGAAAATTTATTGAATCAAACACCGAAAGGGAGTGTGTCCTAAGAACACAAGAAGTATACCCAAAACACTAATGACTTCCTTGGGCATCTATTATCGCAGATTAAGATAAGCATGGAGTACCCTCTTAGGCCTCCTTATTTTGCACTTAATCTTTCCACTGCATGGCTTGGAGAAAATCCTTCTGAGAGTGACGGTTCTGAGTGGTATAACGCACTTCGTGCCATGGAAGCAGAGGTAAACAATTGAGAACTCTATGGTCTTATATATAGCTAAACTTTTTGTTCACTTATAACTGCTGGCAGTAGAATCAATATGTAGTGTGGTTTCTGCAATAAATTCATCTGGATTCTGGAGGTGTGGGACTGCAAAATGGTGTTGGTTATTATAGTAAATTATCTGTCCCTTAACGTGATGGATCGCAACTTCCCTTATCTCCAAGCATTATCCGGAAAAATGGGTTCTGGTAAAAGCAATTCCTAGTTGTGGTTTATGAGAAGTCCTGGAGATTTCTTACTCTATAGAGTTATTTGCCACTGCTTTAGAGCATTTTCTTGGGAAAGCTAACTTCTGTGATAGCAGTTGGTAGTTTCTTAGCTTGTACTTTCCCATTGATTGCCTTTCTTCTATCCTTAACCCTCTCGTTGATCTTGTGCTACAAATTAACATTGCCCATCTGCTATCTGTAGGTCAATGTTCATACATTAAAGTTGATACCTCTGGATCAAGAGAACTACATCTTAGCCCATCAAGTGTCTTGTCTTGCGATGCTGTTTGACTTTTACATGGATGAAGGAGCCCCAAGTTCTGAGAAGAGAAAGAGTACTTCTGTGGTTGACGTAGGTTTGTGCAACCCTGTAAGCGGTAGGCTTCTTGCCAGATCTTATAGAGGAAGGGATCGTAGGAAGATGATCTCCTGGAAGGACAGTGGGTGTACCCCCGGCTATCCTTACTAGAAATATCATCTTGGATCCAAATGTGACCATGCCGCTGCTACTGTTGCCTTCTAGTTATGTCAGCGGAGAGTGTTTGAACATTCTTCTTAGCGGATTTGAGGGATGAACAAGGGCTTGTTGGTCATGATACAACACGACCGTGAATCTACGATGTTTGGATTACATGGTTTTGGTTATGATTGAATTCATGGTTTTGTCACGAATGTCATCATAATGATTCACTTGGCTTATAGCATTCTGGTTGAATGATTGTTGCTTAGAATGAAATCATGTAGAACTTTTTAAGTGCTTGCAAATGCTAATTGAACTGGTATTGCGGTAAGCTTCATTTGAACTTTGTTTTATAATGGTGCTTGGTAGTCCTGAATGAACTTGAGCTAACTTACGTGTCTAATGGCCAAGTTGTTGGCCGACTAGTAGTGGCTGTTGAAATTCCCACAAGGATTTGAGTAGCAATTGCCTGGTTGCTTTCCAGTTTCCACACACACAGGCACCACAAGCAAAATGCACGAAGATAAAAACAGTTTTCACTGGTAAAGAACCAGATTTACACTGAAACATATATCAAAATCAAATATTAAAATTAGATAAACCATATGTTCGCTCTCTTCTTCTGCCTGTGAATTAACTGAAAGGATTAAGCTACAACAGAATTACAACTCTCATCCTTTTGATCTACAGCATAAAACAAGTCTTTCTGAAATATGTACAGCCACCTACCTTCTATATAATTAAAATTTCTACTATCAAAGCATAATCAAACCCTTCACCATGGGCCAGTCTGCGTTCGCCTCAGGCATCGTTTCTTAACTCCCTGCTGCATGTTCATCATCTCCAAGACCTGTAGTGTTAAAAATTGCAAATATATTGAAGAATCATTTGAAGTAAAAATTTCTTAAATGCAAGCATAATTAATTCTTCTTATTGTGTGTATAATTAATGATGTATGGTCCCCAACCTTGCCTTACTGCCAAGCTCATGCCCCTTGTGATCGTGTAATTTCTTTTATACAACTCACTTACTAATGTATATATATATGTATATATGTATTAAAGAGAGAGTGCAAAGGCAAGTAACTGGAATGTGTCCAAATCAAAAGCATCACCCAAATGGAAAATATCCACCGAGACTATCAATCTCAAAGCAAAAATGGTACAATGATACGTAGTGAGTTCAGATTGACATAAGCATTTAGCTTTGCAATGGTAATCATAATCAATCTCTGCCATAACATTAGGCCTACTTTCTAGAAATTACTATTAAACATCTACCAAAAGTTGCTACTCTAGAACCGCAGTTTGTGAGATGTACATGCACTGTGGTAAGTAATGACCAAGACACCAATTCCCACTAAAATAAAAAGTTTGACAAGTATTACTGGCTCTAGTTAACACCACTGAGTGGATACAGACGCAAGACTGACCATTCCAACTTTCAGTACCTAAGTGACATGGTTTTCTAACCGAGTTTCTTTGATCTTTACACAGAAAACATTGCATTGACAAACATATTGAGTATACAACTCCTAAAGAAAAGTTGGAAGGGCTTACATGAGCACACAATGAGAGCTTCATGATCAGTAGATAAGTATGGTGAAGAGTCTACATTAAACAACACTTCAGATACAATTTATTTGATCTCTTTGCAATTTGCATTGGTTATCCATAACCTTAACAACATACAGGGAAAAAGGCCTCATTGACAAATAGTGTTCATTGATGCTGCACTCCAAGTTGACTGCTAGATCAAAGGTAACTTCTAAGTTGGAACCATCATGAGATGCTTTGAAGTTTAAAGGTCTCAGAATCAGCAGGACAAAACAAAACTAAATACTGCAACTTTAGCAAGACTACAAAGAAAAACATGGAAATTGTGAAATTTGCATCTCAAATGTAAAACAAGCAACCATTTTGTTGTCTTTGGTCAATCTTTCATAACGAGAGAGAGAGAGAGAGAGAGAGAGAGAGAGAGAGAGAGAGAGAGAGAGAGACTAGGAGCATAAAACAAGTCATCAATTCATCATTTAGAAAAAAACATATCCCAGCCTCCTTATGACTAAAAAAAAAAGACATATCTAGTGTACCTGATTTTTCTGCATCTCCATTATTTCCTCCTGCAACAAAGGAAAGGTGATGATTGTTTACCACATGTTCATCTTTGAAGGAAAAACATGCATTCAATCACATAACCAGCTAGCACGCGTGCACGTGTGCACACACTATAAAAAAAAAAAAAAAAAAAAAGAAAAGAAAAAATTAAATATATCAAGATATACCTGTTTCTTGCGCAGTTCTTCATTTTCCTCTTTCAGTTTTGCAACTTCTGCTTCCAACTCTATTGTATAGGCCTGGCAAAAGTCCAAAAGAGAACCATGACAATGAATGCTAAAAACATTTATTCTGGGCAAAACAACATTACTGATGACATTCTTTAAAAAAAAAAAAAGTAAGCTTGTTCTAGGTTCCCAGTACTCTGTATACTAGAAAGCAAAAACTGAAGTCGCAGTCTCTAAATTTATTCAATGTTTACAACAATTAGGTGGCACAATTTTAAGTAGTCTTATGTTCCCTTAGGCATATATCCATTACCTTGTAATGAATGAAATCCTTACAAGTTTCCATGGAAGTAACATCTTATAAATTTTCATCTTGTCATTTCAGATAGCTATCACATTACCATTCTGCCACACAAAATATCCATCCATTCTTCCATGAATTGTTGGGCGGCATGTCCGTGGATGATAAAAGCAGAATGTTAATGATAGCAAAACTCATAAACCTACAAGAAGATGATTATTTTTTTCTTTTATAAGTCAGAAGATCAAATTTGTCATTATTTTCCTATGTGTGGTGCCAAAATTTGGATTCTTTTAAGCGAAATAAGAAACAACCTTGGAACGGGAGATGCTGAATAAAACAAACACTCCTGCCTCAAACCTAAAACTCTTGAATTTTATCCTATTGCACATGCATCATAAGCACAGGGCCCAATTTTGCAGTTGTCATGGAATTTATAACACTAAAATATGGTGGTGCTGCTTTATCAAAGATTCAATTTTAGGTTAACAGACTACCCAAACAGCACAGAATACTACAGCACTAAAATTCAGTTATATTCTCTAGAACTAGTACCTTTACTTGTAAGAGCTTTAAATAGGGCTTCGCAAACAGGAGCTACACAAAGAATCACTCATTAGCACTACTGTGGTTATATGTAGGGCTCCATGTCCACAGATCATGGATTAATTATCAAGTCATGATACAAAAAACAATTATCAAGTCTTTCAAGGACAAATTATAGGATTTCTATGACCGAGAATCTCATGTGGACAACATTTTGGTCGGAGAGATTAAGGCCAGCCCAATTTAACATGCAATTTCAATGAGTTCCATAATAAAGTAAGAGTATCAGAGTTGAACCAGTGATTCATTACAGTCCCAACCATTGGTCTAATTTTAGAGGAATTAGATGTATCTGTTTCATTACTGGCAAAAGAGGAGGAATTTACTTATGTGCACGCACAAACTAGGAGACCAGCATGCTGGATGGTCAAATTAAAGAAGGATATACATAAAAAGGAAAACAGCATGAATATACTCAGACATTCACCTGCTTACGAGCCCGTGACCTTGCAGCTGACTCTCTGTTTTTTATCATTCGTTTCTGTCTCCTCTCAACAACCTTCTCCACAGCATGACTGCATTTTCTTCCCCGTAAACCTCCATTAAACACGTAAGGAACTGGTGAAACAGAAGCTGCATCTCCATTGCTCTTCCCAAGCCCATCTGAAGAAACTGCCGGAGAACCTGTTGCTACAGTAACTGCACCAGCTCCCAAACCAATCATCCCCATCCCTCCACCCTGCAGTGCAGCACTCTGAACCAAGTTACCATTCATCGATGAATCCATAATTCCAACCATCCCAGCCCTAATTCCAGGGCTACCCAGCTGAGCACTACTTGGTACAGGCATGGGATTGGCATAAGATAGAGTTGGTTGCTTGGGAAAGAGTTGCTGCTGCTGCTGCTGCTGGGGCTGTGGCATCGATGGCTGTTGCTGTGATGATCTAACCCCATTTACATTCATTGGTAGATTAGCAGATTGTATGGCAGTTTGATTATTGCTCTCAGGAATCCTATTACCCATCACTCCTATATTCCTACCATTCTGTTGAAATACAAAATCAACACTATTATTATTACTAAGGCGCGATAGATCACCGAAAAGACCTATATTATTGGGTTTTCCAGGTAATTGAATCTCTTCCCTCACAACCCCGGCTCTCACCAAGAACTCCTCAAGTGTCATCTCTCCCAAAGTCGGCTGCCTTTGCGGCAGATTTGGTCCCCCCGCACCAGTTCCACCACCGTACTCTTTCGTTACGTCTCTCCATACCTCATCAACAGTCTTCTGACTCAGTGTCCTCGGCAACGTTAACGAGCCCTGCCTCTGCAAATGCCCGCTAGGGGCAAACCCTTCTTGCCCACCACCGGTGGACCCCATGGTTTGCGTCTCCTCAGCGCTCCAAATGTTCTTCAACAGTTCATCCATGTTCATGGACCCAAAATCCTTCCCACTCCCACCCATGGTGCTCTGAAGCTCATCGAACGTCAGCGAATAGATAGACGTTTGCCTCGCCAACGGAAAAATCCCAGGCGGCCTTCCATCACCACCGGCACTCCCATCCCCCGGCGGCTGATTTCCAAAGTTGTTGAAGTTCATATTCGTCCCCATTTACTAAGTATTGAATGTAACAGTGTCCTAAGCTACACACCAGAAAACCAGTTTCCAAAGCTATTCCAAGCTTACTGTCTCATGCAAACATCGACACAAGTTAGATCAATTGGAGTTTCTGATCCCTCTCTCTCTCTCTCTCCTTGTCTAAAATACACACCCAGAATCTAACCAAACAGAGCTACCGATAGCAAGTCAAAAGGGAAATCTAAAATTCAGTGACTATAATGAAATTGAAGAAAAAAAACCCCAAATCCCACATCAATCTCAGTTCATAAAGTTGTTCTCTTCAACCAAAGATCACCACACATGCACCATATATCTGTATATATACACGAATATCTATACATATATTGTAAAACCAAATTCAAAACCCTAACCCTAGTACTTTTCAAACCAGTTGCATTCAACAACAGCAATTTCAAAAGGATGTGGTGAATTATTTATTAAAGAAATACAAGGAAGAAGATGGCCTAAGAAAGCAAATATAAAAAAGACAAACAAAGAAATGAAATTAGATTAGTTGTCTCAAAAAAGAAATCAAATTTAACCCAAAAAGGAAGCAGAGCTTGAAAGACAGAAATATAGAGAGAGAGAGAGAGAGAGAGAGAGATTGAAGGGGGAAGAACCTTATTACCTGATTTATTTATTTATTTATTTATTTTATTCTGTGTGTCTGGACGTTTCTTGGCTGCGGTTGCGTCTTGGGGGCGACAAGTGTCGACTGTCGAAGTCTTGAGCTTTTTTAGAGTGTGGAGAGATGGTATTAAAATATCAGATAATATAAAGCAATGGTTTGTTGGGGTTGGGGTACGTGGACCAATCATGATGAGGTAGGAGGCCTTGATGTGATGTGTACCCAATGAAGGTAAGATACATGGGAGGATAGTCGACGTCCACGTTGCTTCTAATGAGCGGTCAGATGGAGTTGCTTTTGAAAATGATCCGCGTGCATGTGAAAATGACACCATCAATTAGTTAAAAATTATGTTACATAAATCCAAAAAATCAAAAATAAATAAAAATATCATTTTCGGAAAATGGAAAAAAAAATACTAGAAAGCTAATAGTTGTTGCCTACATAACTTTTTGTAGGGGAAGGATTTTTTTTAATTTTAAAGAGTCAAAATAAAATTTTTAAATTTTAAAGGGATCAATAAATTATTTTTTATTATAAATACTCAATAATTTATAAGGCCTGAACAGAATTTTAAAAACTCAGTAAGGGCACTTAAATGCGGACCGACTATATTCAGTTTATTTAAAAGGTTTTATTGTAAAATTTAAATATGATTTATAGAAATTGATTGCCTTACGATGAAAAATATGTTTGTACAACTCATATTCATAGTTTTTAAATTTTATGCCCTTTCTTCTAATAAATTGGGTATCAATTTTATTTTTCTAAATGGATTTTATTATAAATGGCATGACAAATGCTTTGATTGACAGAGAAAAGTGGGATAGAAATAGAAAAGAAAGCTTTACTCAAAGGGTTCCATAATTTTTTTTGTAGTAATTGTATGCTATTAAATGTCATTAGCAAGTGAAATTATCAACTGATGTAGTTGTATTAAAGGCTTGCCTTTATCATATTGTAGGGTTTACTTAGATATGGAAAATTGGAAACGACCTATCCTTCCATAGCTAAATATTGCTAAGGGATAGAATGATAAATGATAAATGTCTTGAAAGCACTATTAATAATTTTTTAATCAATGTTGAGAATAAATATTTTATTATAATTTTTTTGAAATAAAACTTATCAAGAGTTTTTTTATATGCCACTTCCCCTTGATATACGTTTTGTTAAAAAAATAAAAATAAAATAGTGAAATAGAAAAAATTAAAGAATTAAGGCAGTGGATTAGCAAGATAACCATGGGTATGAACAAGCTGCGAAGTAGAGTAGATCAAGAAAATGAGAAACTCTATTTGATGGCCTAACTTTGATGAAAACTCGGGCAGTGAAAGAAAAAAGATAATTAATAAAAAGAGAAGTTCAAAAAACAAAAAATCTAAACAAGACTTGACCCACTACTAGTTGCTCCCAATTCCCACTTTTGACTTCTGACAAAGACATTGCCTAATTTGGAATCTGAAGATTTTCAATTTCCACTTTCTCTCCGAAGACAAGAGAAAATAATAGGAGAAGAGGGTTAAGTGGGTGGAAGTGGCATCCCACCAATACCGGCGTTCATAGATTGGCTCAGCCACTTAAGGGTGTGCATACGTCGAGTGGATTGGATCCGTGCTAGTCCCATAATAGATCCGATCTTCATCGGTTCTCAATTTTTGAATTTAAAATCGAACCGATTCAACTCGATTTGGTTCGAGTTAGCTCAATTTCGGGTTAGTTCTAGTCTAAGTCAGGTTGGTCCAGTTCCAAAATTATTGTATATAGCTTAATTTCTTTATTTAAAAAAATAAAATAATAGGATTGATCTTGCATCTTTAATTTTTTAAAAAATAAAAAAATAGCATATAAATACACAGCAACCATAATTAAGTACAAATAACAATGATCTAAGAATATAAAATATACATAAACTTTAAAGAGATATAAAGATCGGGTCTTCGTTCGGTTCGAGTTCAAAAATTGTGAAATTGATAATCAAACCAAATTAATAGGGTTGACATTTTTTAAACTCAGATCTAAATCAATTATTTGACAGACTCAAACTAAACCGATTCATAGAGGTCGAGTTTGTTCGATTCTTGAATTATTCGATTTGTTTGTGCACCCCTTCACCCACCTCTCTTCATGGCTTTGACCCTTCGATATACTCATAAAAAAATTCTAATAATAATAGAGTTGTTATTACCTTACATTTTAGTAATCATTATAGATTATTTTTTTGGGGGTTAATCGGGTATCTGATTCAGTTTGCGCACACCTCAATTAAGTATGACGTATGTATAATTTTTTCGTTTCACACAAATAATAATTAATAATACTTAAAAAATTTTGACCTTAATACATTAAAGGAAACAAACGCCCGCTATAAATTAGTTAAAGAATAAATAATAAAAAAAGGGCCCGTCGTGTGAAAATGTGTTAACTCAGTGGTAATGACACCCCATCTCATACTTGGGTAATTAATTTGACTCACCCTTTAATACTTCATAACTTTGTTCCTCCAATGGAACAAGAAGGAAAAAAAAAAAAAAAAAAGCTACGTCAGCACACTGTCCTCCAGTTGGAAAAAAAATCCAACAGTCAGTAGTACATTCATTTCTATTAAATTATGAATGTGATATTTTATTACTTTAATAATATTAATTTATTAAAAAAAATTAAAAATAAACGACACATCAAAATTTGATAGCTATGATTACTAAAAAACTTCGTAATACGTGACTAGACAATTTTTTTTGACCTTTGTAAGAGGAGTAAAGGAAGGAGAATTTGAATCCGAATTTAATTCGTGGTGCCCACCCACCACACAAGCGCATAAGAAAAGCCTGCGAATTTGGTGGTGGTGGGGATGGGCGGGGGGCTGTGACAAGCATGAGTGAGCGAGCGAGCGAGTCATGACTCATGCATGACAAAGTATCTTTTTTTTTTGGTGCTCAAAATGAATTTGATAAGGTAGTTCGCACATTCGTTAAGAAGTATTATATTTCAGCATTACACAGTTATTTACAGAATTTTATCGTATATACATTGAGTCAAAGCTTAAATTCCACCAAACATTTTAAACGTTAAAAAATATATTTAATCTCGCTAAATAATTGGAAAAACTTAAATTCATATATTAAACAAAATAATTTGAGCTTTTATTCACAAAACCGACCACTCAATAATAAAAAGGGAATTTTTTTTACTAGAGGAACGGACATATATAGCCGCCCAACTCTACAAGGTTACGAGTCAAACCTGCTGGCAAAAGGTCCCTCAAGTCCCACCACGAATGGATAAGTTTACGGACAAACCCAATGGTCAAGAACCGAAAGTTTTGAATTGGGAGCCATGGTTCTTAAAGTCGTGCGTTAGAGTGAGATTAGAATACGTGGGTAGGTAGTATAGTCGTTATTATTAAATTGTGCATTGAGGACGGTATTGTAAGTAAGAGGTCCATGATCATTATTATTGTTAATCATGGAGTTAAAAAAACTTTCTCATTCCTAGCATTTAATATATAACAAATGTCAAAAAAAAAATCTGCTTTCTGTATCATTAAGTTCCTTAGGCTTCGTTTGAATTTAAATTTTTTATTAGAAAATTAAAAAAAAAAAAACGTGATGAAAAAAAGAGCAAAATAACTCTTTTATTTTGTTTTACTTTTTTTTATCTTTTCGTTTTTACAAAAAATTTGAATTTCAAACGAAACATAAAAGTATTATTCTTGAATCCGCTATCAATTGCTCGATGATGAAAAACTAACACTATATTTACATCTTGATTTTGTAGGGGGAATGAAAAAGAAAAGGAAAAAAAAAAAAAAGAAAGAAAAATGAAGGTAAATGGCATATGGTTGAAACTCTCTGGTCTTCACTATGGACTATGGAGCTTTGTCTTATCCACCAACCAATAAAGGCTAAAAGGAGAGCAAAGTTTCCCATCATAACCTCCACCACATTAAAATTTAAGAAGATGGTATACTAGAAAATAGTTGATCGGGACAATGTTTTGAAAATTGGATCGTTGAGCGAACACGAAAAAAGGTCGGATCACTAGTTCAATTATCAGGTTAATCGTTATTGACCTGTGATGTTATAATTATGTCATTAATTTATTTATTAATAGTAATAAAAAGTATTTTATTTTTCTATACTAGTTTTGATACTTAAAATTTAAAATTTTGAAATTAAAACCTAAAATTTTACCTTAAAAATTAAACTGAACGGTCCAATAATCGATTTTATTTCCTAGGTTGCGATTTAACCACGATTCTTACTAGATTTGACCAAATTTTAACTAAAACAAATTTATAAGACTGACCGGATCATTACTTGGCCGTTCTCTTTTTCGATTCAACCGGTCAATTCGGTCCAAATTTCAAAATAGTGTATGGGAACATGATTTGGGTTGCATAGTGCACGTGGAAGTCATGGTCCTATTGCTAGGGCCAAAAAAAAATTGGGCAAATTAAGTGAGGCTTAAAACTTGAAAGTCTCATCAAAGTGGTGAATAAGCCTGACATGATAATTTGATTGTCACGGGTTCAAAATAAAAAAACAACCTCTTTGTACATAAAAGAAAAACTATATATATTTGATCCTTCTCAGATTTCGTAGGGTTGAAAATCATATGCACTAAGTAGTTTTTTGTTTCATTTTAAAAAGTCTCAAAATCTCATAATGCGCTTGATTGGAGGACACTTTTGTCCTCTACACGTTTTTACCGAGGCAAAACCAACGTTACCCCGAAGGTTAGGTAATTTTAAAACTGTTTGTCTTCGTCCTTTACCTCATAAACAAAGACATAAAGGAAAAAATAAAAAATAAATGAATAAATAAATAAATGCTGCCTACATTTTTCAAGAAACTGCATGTTTAATTAATTTTCAAATAGGGAGAAACCACAATGTGTGAAGCAATGCTTTAGCAACTGCCATCTTATAATATAAGGGTTTCACAGTGTCTTTCAACAGTGTGTATATATTTATAAATATTCATTTCATCCAACTTTCCAATACAAGAATTTCCAATATTTGCCTCTACACTGCACATCATGTTTTCAGAAGAAGTAGACATACTGAGCAATACCAAAAAGAATTTCTTCACACACAATACAAGCAGGGCACATGTTGGAATGCCAATGTCTACCTTCAATCGCTACGTCTACCCCGCCGGAAATGTCTCACAATAAAGCTGTCTGCATACAGTGGATAATTTGTTCTGATCAAGCCTTTGATGCATTTCCAATATGAAAAGTCAATCAGCTCCCCATCCTTGCGGACTATGAACAAACACCGTGAGCTTTCGAAATTAGGATGGTAACCCATCTGTCAGACAGAAATAAGAAACTTGCATAAATCAGAAATCCGATTAAAGTGAAAATGAAATACGAAAAGTATTTAAAAGGAACCTGATTTGCAAAATTAGAGGCTACCAGGATGAGATAATTCTTTATATAAATACTTCTTGTTTAATATAACTTTCCGCATTGCTCTCATTGGCAAAGTGAAGTTAATGTGCTCACAGAGAATGTTATAACAAAAACTCAGATGTATGAACTACAACAGCAACAACCTTACCAACCCAAATTTTCAGCTCTGTGAAAGTGGGAATAGATTACCAGAAATTTTCACGCCAAAATAAAGTCTGTTTTAGATGAAGATCACCCAATCAAAACGTCACATGGTCATCAACATAAAACCAGCACAGAAAGCATCACAAACTCCCCAGTCTATGCATTATGCATATTGAAAGGTTATCCATCCATAACATTCTTAATTGATAACTGTAGAAACATTGTTTCACTAAATAATGTGTCGTATTATTTTCAATTAAACATTATTGAGAAGTATAATGTATCACGAAGAATGCAACCAAGTCAAATTCCTCAAGAGACTTTAGTGGGTGTTAAACTTTTTCCAACAGAGACTTGACTTTTTGTAATGAGAGAGAGAGAGAGAGAGATACCGTGATGTAATCAACTCCGCATCCGATCTTCTTTTCACATTCCGGATGATATGGAAGTAACCTCTCTAGGATAGTCTTCTCATGCTCGGGACTTAATCTATCACCACTCTCATATCTGCAATAATAAATCCCATTTGCAAATAATGATAACCAGCACTGCAAGACCAAAACTACATACATATATTCTCTTAGCAATTACTCTAACAGAGAGGCTGTCATGGTAACAAATTCAACAACGAATACGACATTAATTTTTCTCCAACATGACCATGGAGAAGCAGGTTACGATGCCAAATGGATGGGAATTAACCATCAAGCGAAATTATATTTGAAATATAAATTACAGAGGCGGATAAGGACAGACAAGCAGGGAGCTAGTCCTTTTTCTCCTGAATGACTTTCAGGCAAAGAAATTGAAGCAAGCTAAACCTGAAAATGTTGAATGAAAGGTTGAACATGGACCAGTCCACCATAACATCCTACTGAAGCCCCTAATACATCACAAAATTCAACTACTTCGCTCTGTCCTTTGAGTTCAAGGTATTGATGCACTCCTATTAGCGTCTCAGGCTCTCACTCAACAGCAAATCCCTAAAATACTAGCTATTAAAAAATGGAAAGAGTATGTATGCTGAAATGAACACAAGCATGTGAGAAAGAAAAAAAAAAAGAAGGGAAAATTATACTATGAATCATGGAAAACAAGAATCCCAGTTCTGCTGAAACACCACTAGAGAGAACAAAAGAAATTTTACCATAGACAGGCGAATCCTGCCTTCACATGGGTTACGGGTTATGAATAGAAGGGGCTAACCCCATTGTGTAGCCCATCACCATTGGAGCAAAACTCAACTCAATTCAACTCAATAAGCCTCTCTCCTAGTTACACCATATATAAAACGCATCCAACATAAACCTTGGATAATGGGACACATTAGATGCATCAGGCAGAAAGGAAGGTCTACTCTGGGTCTCATCGAAAAGTTCCTAAATGGGTAAAAGATGAGGAAGGGGATTGTTAGTTGCAACAACAATCCCTATCAATGGTCAGTAAGATGATCAATCTAGAAACTAATCAATTGCTCATCATATTAGAACATGTAAACACGAGTGATTAATGATTTTTGTGACTGCTATCCTGAAGTCTCTCTGTTCATGGAGGAAGCAACTACTGATAAAATAAGTGTGCACCTCAGTTATCACTGTGATAGAAGACTCAACCACAAGGTGACAGCATATGTGATAATATTTAGTCATTCACGGCCAAACTTAATCTTTTCAACGTTAGCATTGCAAAGGCATTTTACCTATGTGAACCCAAAAGTTTGAGTCCCACCCCAAATATAGACCCAGTTAATCTGTATAATTTGCTTTATACTAACTATTTGGGCCACCAACATGATATCTGCAGTAAAGGGGCCCACGACAATGAACACAGCCAACCTGCCTCAATTGAGAATGTAAATACATCAAGTGTGAGTGTATTTTGATAACTTTAACAGAGCTCCCATGAAATGTTTACAAAAAAGACATTGACCAAGAATTGAGGAACTTTGAAAGCAGAATAGCACGCATAAGCACTGTGCCTCTTTGAATGACAAAGCATTGATCAACCTCTTGGTCATGGGAAAACATCATCAAACTCCAGTCAATATTTTTCATGGCAAAATGTATTCTACCCCAGATCTCGGTAGTATTATAAGATCATATGTTTATGATATTTAATAGACCCAAGATCCGAGAATCCAATTACAACCCATATACAAATCCCTACATTCAGGATAATCATGTAACTTTCTGGAAAACTGCAGATCTTTTAATGCCTTTATGCACTGTGATAAAGCTGAGGTTGCTCAGCCCTGATCGAGGATACTGCACTGTAATAAAACTTCTGTTTGCACTATTTAATTCCTCTATTCCTTAGAGTTGATGATCACATTTAAGGGAGACAGCACCACTGATGTCAATTACAAACCTACGTTTAATAACCCTAACTTTTTCCGTTTGACCTTTTAATAGTTGAAAACAAATGCAAAGTCTCCTTGCTTCTGTACCATATTAGCTATGTTAATCAGCTGAGAAATTTTTTATTATTTATTTGGATAAGTAATCAGCTGACAAATTATTGAGGACTCAGAAAATTTACAACAAAATTAATGTTTATCAAAGGAGACACAGCTAGTGGTATTGATTCTCATTCTGTTTAAGGCATTGAGTAGTGCCGCATGGATGAGCTTTCTTCTGACCTTTCAAAACACTAGATCACCACAGGGAATTCAGGTGGGATCTTTGGCATCAATTCCCGTCCTGTCAAGTATCAAGTACTTGTTCACAAATTGGGCTCCCTACTCCACATTATGCAAAACCAGTTTAGAAGCCTTCCCATATAAGTTTACAATGTATAAATCCCAGCTATGACTTAGCAGTTAGCAGTTTTACATTTGTCCACAATTCAAATGAAAGTGCTGTAACATGAATGGGACAATTTTGAGCAAGAAGGTCAGCAACTGATCTGAAGTTTAAACATCTCATGGAAACAGAACTGTTCCCTTGCATTATTGCTCATAGCATTTTATATTTGAGGACTTCAACACGTTTGCAATTGCCAAGGGGCTCTAGTAGGCTTTCATGAAATGTCGAAATTCCAAGCTTCAACTATAATAATTTATCATTATGGTTCAAAATTCCTCTGTTATTCTACTCTAATTGCAATATGTGCACCCAATTCCTTTTTTTTTTTTAGGTAATCTATATGTGCACCCAAATCGACTAAAACAAGCATAATCATCTAAGACAGAACCCAATTCAATTCAGGTAAAGATTGACTTAAAAAAAAAAGAAGAAATGATAGAGACCATACTTTCCAGAATGAAGAATCATCCGAACAAAGCCAACAAGTGGCACAGTGTCCTCCAAAATCTGGTCCTCCCAATCAACCCAACCCTCTTCACCTCTGCTCTCGTTATCATCATCATCATCTTTTTCATCGTCAGATACACCTGAAGAGGTCGACTCGTCTACCGCCGGCGAGACCACCGGCTTCCTCAGCAAGTCCGACGTGGTATAGTCGCCGCTCGTGAATCCTCCACCAGCGGATAGAGTTTTTAGGATAGAATTGCGCAGCTGAGAGCGGTGCGAAGGGAAAGAGAGAATGGAAGGAGGTAAGAGGAAGTGGAGAGAGATAGGGTTTCTGTGGAGGTGAATGTGCGGTGACTTTGAAGTTACTGAAGATGTCATGGCCAAGAAATTCTACGCTTCTGTTACTCCTACTGTTGCTATTCGCTTCTGCGTCACTTGCTCACCATGTTCTTCTGCAATAGGGTTTGCATTCGATTGCTAGGGTTCTGACTTCTGATCGTGTTAATGTTAACGGTTGTTAACGGTCGTCGTGTCGTTGCTTTGCAACTGCAATCAAATGATCAGCAGCTTTTTAAGCGGGTAACCCGGCCCCAACATTGCTCCTGTTGGGACGGGTTAGACCTTAGATCAATACCGGCTTGACCCGGTTAACTTTTATTTTTATTCAATGTGGTTTGGATCGGTTTATAAACCGACTAGTTTAAGTGGTTTATGGATTTTTATCATTTTTTTTAGTTTTCGTACGTGAGTTAAAAAAATTTAACTTAAAATCCCATAAAAGGTTAAAAAAAATAAATTAAAACTTGGTTAAAAAGATCTAAAGAAACAATAAATAAATAAAATGGACTAGTTCAATAGTAAAGCCTTAGATATCTACGAGTATCCATGAGTTACAAGTACATAGAATTATTTTTTTTACTATAAGTATCGTTCGAGCTCGTATAAAATTACCGTCCATAAGTACAAATCATTTAGTTAAACATATTACAACTGCATTTTTTAAAAGCAAGTATTTGAAAGCCCTTAAGTTTGCTACTTCAAAACTTGGTTGTTCAAGCACTAGTGCCAATTTGAAGTTTTGATTCATAATTAGAACACCACTAATGCCATAAGAGGGGCATATTAACCCTATCAAGTAGATTTCTCATATGGCCTGAGGCCCCTCGGAAGCATGGACATAGGGATACTTCGAAATTTTTCCTGCATATTTCAGTTATTTCAAGCTGCTTTTTAAAGTTTTTTCATTAAAAAAAATGATAAAAGTTGATGAGGGGGAAAAGTAAAAAAAAAAAAAGAAGCAATTTTACCAAACCATATATTGCTACTGACTTGAAGGCCAGAAGCCAGTGAAAAAATCAAAACCAAACAGTAGTCCCATCATGAGGTTAGGTTTAGCTTATGAGTTGAACTACCGGAATAGAAAATAGAATGGGAAATTTCGGATGCATTTTAATCGGATTCAGCTCGACATTCCAACTTCAATGGAATTTCTAATTGAACATTCAATGGAAGAAAGTTCAAAGTCAATTGATTGCTTATTGGGGGCATTCTGTAGTTGTATAACTCAAGTTGCTCAATACAAAAACAAAAATTAAATACATAACACAGAGAGAGAGAGATTTGGCATGGTTGGGAATTTTGAATTATGGCCAATTTTTTGGCATTATAGTTATTTTATAGCTATATGTTTTGTAAGCAACCTAACCAGCTGCAACTGGGTGAACCCAGAATCGTTGACTATCATCAAATAATTTTAATATTTTGATAGAAATGTATCGGAACCTTCATCCAAGATTCCTCGACTGGCCATTGAAGACAGTAACCACCAAACGTCCCGCTACAGACCCTTCGTATTCTCTTTAAACAGATATATAATTCAAAGTCCATTCCAGCAGGTTATAAATTCTTAACTCCGATCAAGTGCTCTTTCATTTGCATTCATTCAGAGAAGGGAATTCCCTGCTGAAAGCGGAAGAATGCCTCCTTGTGTGAGAGCTCTCATTCTGATTTTGCTGGTATTCATCGCTGCGGCGAACGAAAGATCGGATGAGTGTCCAATGAACCACCACCAGTTCATGATCGGGAGTGTAGGTGGCGTCATTGATCAGAGCTCTCGGGTGGGAAAGGAGCTCAAAATAGCCATGGAAATGGCTGTCCAAGATTTTCGCAGGTCAACTTGTTCTAAGCTGGTTTTGCACTTCAGAGACTCGAGTGGCAACTCTGCTCGAGCAGCTACTGCTGGTAATTACTTCCACTACCCATTCTATATACATATATATCATTTCTCATTGAAGACCATTACTAAACACCAATGCTCAAAAACCATTAGTAATCAATTCAACATTTCGCTAATTGGATGCTACCAATTTTGTTTACGAAGTTCCAGGAATAAAAACTCTTCAAGCTGAGTTGGAGCCAAACTTCAACTTACAAATATATTCTCCCCAAAATGCAACTTCAGATCTTTTAGTTTCTTAGCTACCCTTTATGATCTTAAGTTATACCAACCACATAATGTTAAATGGCAAAATTCTATTCTTATATAGAAAATTTTTCTCTTTTTTTTGCAAAAAAATTCGTCTAGAATAATATGACAATGGTATTCTTAAAATTATAAGTCAAAATGTTAGTGTTTTAATTTGAAATAAAATGACTATAAACAATTATATCATTGTATCACTCCTTTAAATGAATTTTCAAGTAAGACTTTTTTTTTTTTTTTTTTTTGCGCCCGGTGGGGTTTGTATATTGAGTTTTGTTAACTTTGGGCCTCCCAAGCTTCCTTACTCCAAACTCAGTACGGGCATAAAGTTGACAATTTGACAATTTCCACTTTGGGGGGGAAGGGGGGAGCATAAAATTGACAATTTCCACTTTTGGGGGGGCTCCCAAGCTTCCTTAGTCCAAACTCAATGTGGGCATAAAGTTGACAATTTCCACCCTATAGAGCCTTGGTCGGGGGAGGGAGGGGTGGTTTTATACTGAGTTTTACAAGCTTGATTTGTGAATTGAAAAATTTATAGTTATCCGATTATTTTTATCAAATTTTTATCAAGATAAAATACAAATAAATGAATTTTACATATATTTACTTGTTACATGTAAATCTTTTAAATAATATAAATTATATTACCTTATGTATATTCATAATACAAATTTAGTAAAAAACAACGATGACTTCTTATAAATTTGGAGGCTTATAAAGCGGATTTGAATTTTTGTTTTTCTTTTACCTTATCTTATAGTTAAAAGCTAATAAAGCAATTTCAAGTCAAACTCAAAAGTTTAGTAATGCATCCGACCCGAATTACCTTTCAAAATGCAGTAATGGATCTCATCGACCGCGAACAAATACAAGCTATTGTCGGAACAGTGTCACCGCAAGAAGCTGTCCTAGTCTCCCTGTTTGATAAAGTCACAAAGGACATCCCCATCATTTCTATACCTCCAACCGCCACGTCGCCGCCACCGTTGCCGTCACAGTCACCATTTCTAATCCAGATGAGTAATAACATCACCACCCACATGCAATGCATCGCCGCCATCGTCAGCCACTTCGGGTGGCGAAAAGTGACCGCAATATATGAACACAGCAACGGCTTGTCTACTGACTCCGGACTCGTAACACTACTCTCCGACGCGCTCGAGGCCGTCGACTCAGTCGTTGAACGCCACTCAGCTTTCCCTTCCGTGTCTTCTCTCTCCGACCCAAAAACCTTCGTTGAAGAAGAGTTGAAGAAGCTGCGAAGCAAGAGCAACAGGGTTTTTGTAGTTTTACAGTCCTCTTTACAGTTCGCTATGATTCTTTTTGAGAAGGCGAAGCAAATAGGTATGATGGAAAGAGGTTACGTATGGATTATTTCAGACGATATTGCGAGCCTTCTTGATTCTGTCGATGGTCAATTTGTTACTGCTAATATGCAAGGTGTCATTGGATATAAGACCAGCTTTATCGACAGTAGCGTGGCATATCGAGATTTCAAACTCAGATTTCGAAGAAAGTATGGAGATGAATATCCTGAAGAAGAAGAGTATTCAAACCCAAGTGTGTTTGCGTTTCGGGCATATGATGCAACTTGGGCAATTGCTCAGGCGCTAAAAAAATCTCAGGGAAGGATTAATTCAAGTGAACTATTGAATTCCCTTTTCTCCAGCGAATTTAGAGGTCTAAGTGGTGAAGTAAGCTTCAAGAATGGTGAATTATCGCAATTACCGATGTTTCAAATCATTAACATAGTGGGTAGAAGTTATAGGGAATTAACACTTTGGTCTCCGGAGTTTGGTTTCTCGGCCGACCTGGTTGAAGGCCCGGTTTATTGGCCAGGTGGTTTACAGAAATTTCCGAAAGGATGGGCTTTTGGCAGTGAAGAGAAGCCATTGAAGATAGGGGTTCCTGCAACGGGTGCTTTTAATCAGTTCGTGAGAGTGACTCATGACGAACACCGGAACGGAACGTTTGTCTCAGGATTTTCAGTTGAAGTATTTGAGACTGTGGTGAGGCAGCTGCAGTATCACTTGCCTTATGTTTTGGTTCCCTTCTATGGCTCCTATGATGATATGGTTGCTGCAGTTTATAACAAGGTATAACAATTTTCTTTTCTTCCAAACGTAACTAAGAAAAAAAAATTGATCAAGCTCACTTTTAACACTGACGAAAATTGATCGATTCTTGCAAACAAAGAGTTTGGACGCAGCTGTGGGCGATACAGAGATAATGGCCGATCGGTATGAGCATGTGGAATTCTCACAACCCTACTTGGAATCCGGACTTGTTATGGTTACGACTGTAAAACCAGACCAGACCAAGGAAATATGGATGTTCATGAAGGTTTTCAAGAAGGAAATGTGGGTTATGATGCCGGCAATGCATTTGTTCACTGGATTTGTTGTCTGGTCAATCGAACGAGGCGAGAACAACCCAGATTTCAGAGGTCCATTTTCTCACAAAATTGGAACACTGCTTTGGTTTTCTTTCACTCTATTTTTCTTCGCGCAGAGTAAGTCTCTCCTTGAAGTCAAAAAGTAAATCAACATTAATTGATTCAATTACATTATATAGAATCCACAGTTTGGCTTACATGGTTGCTTGAGAACCAATGCAGGAGAATCAATTAATAGCAATTTATCCAGACTTGTTCTGGCGCCATGGTTACTGGTAATTCTGATGGTGGCGGCATGTTTCACTGCTGTCCTCACTTCCATGATCACTCTGTCTCGGCTCCCACCCGTTTTAGATTCTGAATTTCTCAAGAGCACAAATGCAGCTGTTGGGTGCAATGGGAATTCGTTTATTGTCCGATATTTGATCAATGTTTTGCACTTCAAGCCAGAGAATATCAAGAAGATAGATTCAATCAGTGACTACCCCAAGGCTTTTGAGAAGGGGGAGATAGCAGCAGCTTTCTTCGTTGAACCCCACGCCAATGTTTTCCTTGCAAAATACTGCAAGGGATATACCATAGCAGGACCTAGCTTCAAGCTTGGGGGCTTTGGCTTTGTAATAACCTCTTATTTTTTCACTCTCTATAGTGGTACCTACTAGCTAGTCCTCGTGTGCTTGTGAACTGAAACTCTTTATCTCTTTTCGTTGTTTTCTTTCTTAGGTCTTTCCGAAGGGCTCTCCTTTGGCTATTGACATTTCGGAGGCAATTCTCAAAGTGACAGAGAGTGGAGAAATTCATCAAATGGAGAAACACATGCTTTCCTTCTCGAATTGCTCCTCATCAACCAATCCCACTGACGACCCGAGTTTAGGCCCCTGGCCTTTTTCGGGTTTGTTCCTTATTTCCGGTGGCATTTCTGCAGTCGCGTTTTTAATCACAGCTGCTCGTTTGCTGGAAAGAAATTCGCCAATTCTCAGCTGCATACAAACAGCGCTACTAAATCGAAGAATCTGTAGATGGGCATCTTTGCTCCTCTACATGAAATTTGGCTTCCATTCCTCCAGAGGAAGAAGCTCCATTCGGCAAATAGAGCAAAGCTCGATGAACTTAGAGTTAGCAGGTAATCAAGACGCTGTGATTGTAAATCGCCAACCAAACTAGCATGAAAATTGACTGTGAATTGAAGTGTAAGATTCACAACAAGTATGTATATGGATATAGGAATATCAATCCATGTATTTAAGATTACGAAAGCGTACTCGCTTGTTTCATGATCTTGAATCCGAAGAGAAGTAATTCAGTTATGAAATCAAACAGTATGTTGGCTTTATGTTTTCCTCTCTGTCTTCAAACTCCTTAAAACGAATCTCTATGGGTAGAATACTGTAAGTTGTGGGAAGAGAGGGGATTTAACCTATATATATTGAACCCTAATAGGCCCTTCCATAAAAGACTCCCAAATAGATTCTCTTAAGGCCACATTATCCGTCTAACCACACCAATTAATGAATAGGTGCACACAAGCCCAGTTCATATAGATCACCTCTTTATTGAGCTTATTCCATATGTTTTAACTTAGCTTGGGTTCAACCCATTTTATTAAAACTAAAATTAATTAATATGTAAGCTTAATTAAGAAAATTTTAACATTCTTCCACTTGAGTATACATTAATTATAGTTATAATTTTGAAAACTTTTTAAAAACGACTCTTGGGTTGAAAACAATTAAAAACCGTATGTGGCCATATTTTGAAAAACCAAGTAAAGTCAAGAGACAACACTTAAAACAATCCGGTCCAACAAGGCAATCAATATCAAATCAAGGCAGTCAATACACGATCAATCCATGTAAGACCACTCATGATCACAAATATCAATCTCCTCATCGACATGGATCAAATGTGGTAGTGTGATGGGAAATAACACTCCTTAAGTGATCTCATAAATGTGTTACTCCTCTATCAGTCCTCAAATTCTTTTTAACTGTATGTCTATTCAATAAGCCAGAGAATTTTAACAGGTTCCAATGAAACAAACATGTCTTGCATACATATCTGGAGAAAACTTTATGGTGCAAATACAAGACATATCTCTGATTGCTTAAGTACACCAAACTTAGATTTTTCTTTATACCTGAATCATGAACATATATCCATCTATATATGACATATGAAATATTAACAAAATATATATATTCATGCATAAATGACATCAAATGAAAACAATCAATAACCATCTATAATCTTTAATGATCAATGATAAACTGAAAAGGTCTCAACATGTAATAATTATCACATAATGTAAGGAAAACAACTCCCACTAACCAAGTACATCAAAAGACCCAATAACACTCATGTTTGAAACATGATTACTAAAAATAACAGGTCTAAGTCCCTTGTTTAAAGAATTCGCCATCATCTGTTCTGTGTCAATGTGCTCAATAATGATGTCACCTTTCCTTACCAAATCTCTAACTGACAGATACTTGATCTCAATGTGCTTAGACCCACTAGAAAATTTGTTATTCTTAGAGAAAAACACAACTGCATTACTATCACAAAAAATTCTCAGTGGTCTAGCAATGAAACTAATCACCTTAAGTTCCAAAATGAAGTTTCGCAACCAAACAACCTGAGTAGCAGCCCCAAAACAAGCCACGAATTTAGCATGCATAGTGAAAGAAGTTGTAAGAGTCTGCTTGACACTCTTCCAAGAAATAACTCCTCCAGTAAGTATAAAAATGTATCCTGAAGTAGATTTCATGTCATCCACACATTCAGCAAAATCTGAATCTGAATAACCAACTACTTCAAAATCCTCAACTCTTCTGTATACAAGCATGTAATCTTTTGTCATCTGCAAGTATCTCATCACTTTCTTTACAGCTACCCAATGGTCCATGTCAAGGTTCGAAAGTTACTTCCCAAGCACACCCATAATGAAAGCTATATCTGGCCTAGTACATACCTGTGCAGACATGAGACTGCCAATTGCAATAGCATATGGTATGTTCTGCATGGATTTCACTTCTATGTCATTTTTAGGACTCTGATTTTTACTAAATTTATCACCTTTGGTAACAGGAACATCCCTAGGCCTATAATCTTGTATATTAAACCTCTCAAGTACACGATTGATATATCCTTTCTGAGATAGTCCCAATACGCCACGAGATCTATCACGAATGACCTCAATGCCCAGAACAAAAGAGGCCTCTCCAAGGTTTTTCATGTCGAAAGTGTTGGACAACAGCATCTTAGTCTCATGCAAAAGACTCAAATCATTGCTTGTAAGTAAGATATCATCAACATAAAGAAAAAGAAAAATAAATCTATTCCCACTAACCTTGAGATATATGCACTGATCAACCTTGTTCTCCACAAAACCCAAGGAAGTAACAATCTTATCAAATTTCAAGTACCATTAGCGCGATGCTTGCTTCAAGCCATAGATAGACTTCTGCAGTTTGCACACCATGTGCTCTTTGCCCTCTACCATGAAACCCTCGGGTTATGCCATATAAATCTCCTCATCAAGACCACAATTCAAAAAAGCAGTCTTGACATCCATCTGATGAAGCTCTAAGTCATAATGAGTTACTAGAGCCATAATAATTCTGAATGAGTCCTTAGATAAGACAAGAGAAAATATTTTATTATAATCAATACCTTCCTTCTGAGTGAACCCCTTAGCAACCAATTTAGCCTTGAAACCCTCAATCCGCCCCTTAGAATCATTCTTGGTTTTAAACACCCATTTGCAACCAATGGGCTCACAACCAACTGGAAAATCAACAAGCTCCCATACTCCATTATGTGCCATGGATTGCATCTCATCTGTCATAGCATCTACCCACATGTTGGATTGGGTACTCGAGATAGCACTGGCATAGGTTACTGGATCAACTACAAGACCCACATCAAAATCACTCTCACCAAGATACCCAACAAACTCATCTGGAATGGCAGATCTCCTCTGTCTTACAGATCTCCTCACAGGTACTGCTAAAACAGGCTCAGTAGGAAGTTCAATAAGGTCAGGAGCATTAGGTATGGTTGCATCATTCCCTAGCTGCCCATGATCAACAACCTCCATGGGTATAGGCACACCACTATGATGGATAACAAACAAGGGAATAGATATCAACTCACTAATATCTCCAAATCAGCAGTATTAAGCTCCAAGAACTTAGCTATTTGAGATTCAAAAATTCTGACACCCAGTGTAGGACAGTAGAACCTGTATCCCTTAGAATGATCTAGATACCCAATGGAATAACAACGAGTGATTTTGAGGTCAGTTTTTCTCTCAGAAGGATTATAAATCCTAACCTCTGCCGGACAACCCCAAACACCGAAATGATTAAGACTAGGCTTTCTACTAGTCCACAATTAAAAAGGGGTTTTAGAAACAGACTTGCTAGGAACCCTATTGAGAATATATAAGGTAGACTTAATGGCATCACCCCAAAGATACGAAGGTAAATTACTATGACTCATCATATCCTTAAGGGTGTGATTACGGCTTTTGGCATTTTATTCAGGACTACTAGGCATGGTATATTGGGCAACAATACCACAGTCTTGTAAGCATTTGGCAAACGGTCCTATATGTTGTCCAGTAGCATCATGTCTGCCATAATACTTACCACCACGGTTAGACCAAACAACCTTAATCCTTTTGATCAATTGGTTCTTTACCTCCATTTTAAAAATTTTGAACTTTGCAAGTGCATCAGATTTCTCTTTAATTAGGTAAACATAATCATAATAAGAGAAATCATCAATAAAGGACAAAAAATATTTATTTTCACAAAAAGTAGAGGAATGAGTTCTACTAATATTAGTGTGTATGACCTCTAAAAGGTCACCACTCCGTGTTGCACTTTTTTTCTTGGTCTTAGTCAATTTTTCAATAATACAGTCAACACAAGTGTCTAAGTCTCCAAAATCAAGTGGTATAAGAATGTTATCTTTAATTAGCCTTTAAATTCTTTCTTTAGAAATGTGACCTAGATGCTTATGCCATAACATGGAAGACTGGTCTTTTATTCTAAGTCTCTTGGACACACTATTTTCAACATAGAATGAGACATACTCATTATTCTGTTTCAATTTCAACATGTATAATCCATCAGATAAAAACCCAGACCAATAATTTTGAAGTTATGAAATAAATCAATTATGCCAATTTGAAATTGAAAACCATATCCAAATTTATCTAAAGAATAAATAGAAATCAAATTTCGTCTAAAAGATGGTACATAAGTAGTGTTTTTCAAAACAAGTTGAAAATTAGTTTCTAAAATTAAAACAACCTCTCCTATAGACTTAACCCTAACTACTGCATCATCTCCTACTTTAAGCTTTTCTTCAGTCTCACTTGCTTTTCCTTTTTTGAACCCCTGCAATGACATATCAACATGAACAGTTGTACCACTAAGAATTTGATGGGACATGAGCTAAATCGGATTCAAAACAAACTAAAGTAAGTGAGTTACTTCCTCCCTGTTTCTTTTTATCTAATCAGGACTTGTACTTAGTACAATTCCTCTTCATGTGACCTTCTTTGTCACAGAAATAACACTTGACTGCCTTCTTAATGACAGTATCGGGATCTAAAATGTTGTTGGTTTGACCATTTTCTTTACCTTGCCTTTCGTTGTCCTGACCCTTATGAGAAGTGTGATGAGTCTTAGATTTCTTGTGGTTCTTCCTATTTCCCTTACCTTAACCAGAATGAGCCTTAGAATGGGAGATAAACAAAACAGACTCAGTCTTTTCCCTCTTAAGTTTTTACTCCTTTAAGACACATTTGGCAATAAGGTCATTGATGGTTCATGATTCATTATGTGTGTTATAGACAATCTTAATTTGGTTAAAGTCTGATGGTAGGGTATTGAGAGCATGGTAAACTACAAAGTCATCTGAGATGGTAACATTAAAACTCTTGAGTTTGGTTTGGATGAAAACAAGTTTAAGAATGTACTCCCTCACCCCTAATTGGTTATCATACCTCAGATCGTGAGCTCATTCATTAAGAATCCAGCCTCAGCCTTATTAGATATGTGGTATATCTATCGTACAACATTGAAAAACTCATTTGCATTGTTTGTCTCAGGCAAACCACTCAAGAGATGCTCAGAAATAGATCTCTTGATAGCTATGAGACTCAGCCTATTAGATCTATCCCACTTTGCATGATACTCCTTCTTGACAGTTGTACTAGTGGCCGTGAGAGCAGCTGGAGCAGCTTTTCTCAAAGCCAAATCCACATCTACAATCCCCAAAGTGAACTCAATGTCCTCCTTCCACTTCTTATAATTCGAGCCATTCAACAATACAACTGTTGTATTATTATTGTTAACTGCAAAATAAACTATGCATGGAAACACAAGAGGTAACAAATTAGCTGAATGAGAGAAATAAACAATCCTTATATGCTTTAAAGGTAATCAAGCATAAATAATAGGGTAGCCTGGTGCATCATTGCTGTCTCTCATTTGGGCAGAGAGTGCAACATGTTATGGGATCTTTAACGGCTAACTACCAAATGAGAATGCCTAAGTATCTAACAAGTTAGTCCCCTTTGGGCAGACTAAACCTCTTAAAACCAAGCACTCAATGTTATTCGTGTCATTAAAACAAGCAATAACCTCCTTTGAGCAGGCAATTGCATGCAATAATACAATGAATACAGTCATATAATGTACTAGATATCAATGGATGTACTCTTTTGGGCAGTAGCACCCACATCAATCCATAGCTCTTTATTATGACATCCGTTTGTTTAAATTTTTTTATGTTATTTCTAGCATTCCTGAATCAGATATGCTCACAATCACATCCTTATGGGCATTTGTATAATCGAATACGCCCGGTGATCTCATAAATAACATATATGTTGCCCAAACCATGTATAATACTTTTCGTTATAGAAACTCATATAAAATAACGATTTCGGCTATCCTATAGGTGATTATGGGAGAGAGTATAATGTATAGAAGAGTCCCACGAAGAGCACTCAATGCCATTAGGTTCATAAGGTTGAAAACATGTTATCTATAAAAAATTACTCAAAAAGTACGCACGATTTTTAAAAAAACACAAAAAAAGCCTAAAAAAGAACTCTGAAAAGCAATTATCATTTTTGTATCAAATCAGAGAGAGTACAATATGCCATGATGTTAAGAATATCGAAAACATGTTACCTATAAAAAATACCCAAAACTTGCACACGATTTTTGAGAAAATGCAAAAACAATGCACTTTTTTGGCCTAAAAAAATACCAAACAGTGTCTAAAAATTACGAAAAATAATACTTAGAATCCTCAATCCAAGAGAAATATTTTTGGTCCTTGAATTAGCCACAAAAGATGCCTCACGCACCCACACTCTCCTGACCCGCGAGTGGGGATCGTTCTGGCCCTGGCTGGGTCATCTTCTTCACTCGGCTGAACCGGCCTAATCCGGTTCACTGCAGAACCGTTCCAGCCCTTTTTGGCCCAAAAACTTAACTTTTTTGCAACAATTTTTTAGATCAACATCGTTTTGAAGCAAAACGAACATTAAGGAACATATTTTTGGTAATTTGAAGCTCAAAAATTAAAATTTTAATGGGTTTTTAAGAACCCTAAAATCATCAATAGCGGCTAGGGTTTAAAAATAACAAAAACTCAAAAATTTTTGCACAATAAACACTCAAGTATGTTCCAATATAACCTAAAACAACCTATATATCTTATTATACAAGAATCATGCATGAAATCATGGATTTAGCAAACTTATCAATAAAATAGTCGATTTTAGTTGCAAAACTTTAAAACGATGGATCTCTCTCTACGGTTTGAATTAGAATGCATACCATATATCAAAATTTTTCTTGTTCTGAGAGGAACAAAAACCCTTTATTTATTTTTAGTAAAGAGTTATATATTTTTCGGATTAAATCATTCAAGATCTTGGGTTTCAACATGTATTTAAGATTGCGGAAGCGTACCCGTTTATTTCATGATCTTAAATCCGAAGAGAAGCAATACAGTCCTGAAACCAAACAGTATATTGTCTTTATGTCTTCCTCTCTGTCTCCAAACTTCTTACAATGGATCTCTATGAGTAGAGTATTGTTAGTTGTGGAAAGAAAGAGGACTTACCCTATATATATTGAACTTTAATGAGCTTTCCCATAAAAGATTCTCAAATAGGTTCTCTTAAACCCACACTATTTCTCTAAGCACATCAATTAATGAATAAGTACACACAAGTCCAATTCATATGGATCACCTCTTTATTGAGCCTATTCCATATGTTTCAATTTAACTTGGATTCAACCCGCTCAATTAATATGTATGTTCAATTATGAAAATTCTAACATGAACATTATTCATACGGTCTCCTACCAAATTGTAATGTAAATTCAATCTGTAAATTTAGCCATAAAGAAAAACGTTCCTGTCTTGTCTGATGATAATTTAAAGGTGGTCCTTGCAGATGAAGCCGGCTATTGCAGCTGGCCAAATCGATGGTTGTTGAATCCAATGGGACGGATTCTCCAGTCAAGAATCTCTAGGTGGGCCCAATCCAATTGATTGCAAGACGAGACCATGGAATTAAGTTGAACAAACCTAGTATGGGTGGCTTTGGCCTTGGTGGAGCCTGAAACATGGCTCAAGATTGGGATCAGCATCCAAATTCTTCGAAAGGGTTTGCAATCTGATGTCTCATTTAACAAAAACGAATGAAGGATATATATAAACAGGACCATGCAACTTGTTCAATCTTTTCACAATTTTGTCTCAAATTAAACAAGATTTTAATACTCTTGCAGCTAATTTTTCTCAATCCAATTGTGTCTAAATAGATCCGAACCAAACGTGAAATTATGCTTAATTTTCTCCGAAATATCCAACGAAATTTCCAATCAATTAAGCGAATGAATAATAATATAAATAAATCCAGACTGTAAGAGCCTAAGAATCAAACAGAGAAGGGGGCGTTGGACTGTTGCCTCAAAACAAAGAAAAGAAGCAATTTAGAAGTAACGTGATGAATCTTAATTATCCATTTGGATGGTTGGCCCCTATGACAACTGCAGAGCTACCCACCAAAAACAGCCAAGCAGCAAAAGCAAGTTCTTAGTTGTAATGATTTGGACATTGGATGCGCCCGAGGACTATGTATAATAAGGCATCTATCTGTCTTCCGACATAATCTACCACAATGGCCAGCAAATCTAGCAGAATAATTAAATTAGGAGCACAAATCTATGTGATATGGATCATGTGCTTTTTTTTTTCCTTTTCTTCTTTCTAACCCTCTACCCATTCCAAAGGTATTTGAATATTGTTAATATTTTTAATTTACTTTGAAAATACTAGTATGATTTGCGGTAATTATTGTTCAATAATGATAAAAAAAGAGTTGCTGAAAAGCAGTTAACGTGTGTCTTTGTGTACATAATGATGTTGTTGAATAGAAATATATTATTAACTTAAATAGTTTTAAGTCACAAAAATAAAAATATCATGTTATTTTAGTGGAGTGTTCTATATAAAGATTCTTAAAGAATAGAATTAGACCATTGCTTATTTTTAAAGGAAAAATTCTTGTATTCTTACATAATTTTTGTACAAAAACTAATATAAGAATAACATGGTAATAACATTTTTGATATTACAAGCTAATTTGTAAATTTTTTTGCCAAATAAAAAAGGTAAAAAATGACGATCAGCGTAGTAACTGATAATCATAGTAGTTTTCACTCACTGCAACATGTTCGATTTGAGCCAATTTGATATTATGAGCCAAGATAACTAGTGTTTAAATTTGAGATGGAGAGACGCAAACACATTTTGTATTGATACACTTGTTACATAAAATAATGTTATGTAAATAAAATTTTTATACAAAATTTCTACTATATGATCTGAATGTTATGATTTATTTTCATTTCATAGCCCTGCTATTATCAAACATGACTGATGAAAGCCAATTCAGGGTTCACCAGCAGTTAGTCCTTAATAGAGATTGATGGTAGCATTTTTTTTAATTGCAAATCAAAATATTTATTATTTTAATTTATAATAATTTTTACTGTTATATTATTATTAATTTTTTATAAAAAAAATAAATAAGAATTGAATTTTCCAATGAATTTGAATTTGTAATCGAGTCGTGGTGATGGGAGACTTTTTCTCTCGTCGGTCTTCCCTCCCCACTTTCTCTATTGCGCTCTCTCTCTCTCCAAGTCAAGTCATACATCAGAAACGTCACATAATACTTCCAAAGTTTAACAGTTAATGCGGAAAACGATGGCGTCGGTCACGCTTCATTCCCCAGAAGAAAAAGAATTATAAGAAGAAAAGATCAGACTCAAGACAGCTTGAGCCGTACATATGACAGTTCATCCTCCCTTACCAAACCTAAAGTCTACTCTCCAAGTCACAAGCATTACAGTTTTTGATCTCTCATTCGGACTATATAGCACAGTTTTCAGGTTCTTCATTCGCCTCGAAACTCGCAAGAAATTTATGTTTAACGGTTAAGATTCCCTCAAACTCATCGCATTAACGTTTGGTTTGGTGGTTTCAATGTTAGAACATTCCATTTGATTTCTTTTTTGCATAGATAGATAGCCGTAGATCTGGTTTTTCGGGTTCGGCATCGCCGGAAGATGGATGGCGGTGATGGAACGGTTAAGTTGGGGACTCTGAGCACGAGGCCGGATCGGTGTTTCAATATGGAGCCCGACGTCTCTGTTTCGTCGCCGGTCACTCGACAGAAAGCCGCCGCCGCAAAGCAGTTCATTGAGAATCATTACAAGAACTACCTCCAAGGCTTGCAAGATCGTAAACAAAGGTCCAATTCAATTCTGTGAAATACATATATATATATATATATTTTGGTATTTGATAGTTATCGGGGACTTTTTTCTTGGTTTAGGCGTCGAGCGCTGCAGAGGAGGGCGCAAGAAGCGAAGGTGTCGAGTGAACAAGAAGAGGAGATGCTGAGAGATTTGGAACGCAAAGAGACGGAGTATATGAGATTGCAGAGGCACAAAGTTGGAATTGATGACTTTGAGCAATTGAATATAATCGGTAAAGGTGCATTTGGCGAGGTATATGTTTATATGTTTACACATTCATTAGGGCAATGCTGAATTGCATTTTGTTAATTTGATTAATTATGGCTGTGGTCTTGACTCTTGATGATCAAGTTCTTTGAGGATTTACATTGACAAGTTAAAAACGTACATATTGGAATGACAATTAGTTGGCAAATGAGTTGAACTCGATGCCCTATTCTTAGTCAAGCTTCGGAAATCGGAGCAATTGGTTTAGTTTCTCATAAATGACTCGAGCATTTAATGGAAAATTTTGTTTTGTTTATGTTCTATATAATTTTAGATCTAAAATTTCTAATGTCTTTTTTTTTTTCTCTTTAAGAAAATATTTTTGTTTAGTCACTCTTATTCAATATTTATTTAACAACTCAATTTGGGGCATGTTCACCTGTGGACATCTGAAGCTCCTTGATGTAGCTATGGTATTGGGTAAATCACTATCTTTTCTTTCAATGAGAGCGATAACTTGCTTTGTAGAGAGGTTCTCTCTCTCTCTCTCTCTCTCTCTCTCTCATGTTAGTTGATCTCGAAAGATAAGAAAGATATATCCTCCAAGCCGTACATATGACTTTCATTGTTCTGTGTGTTCTTGTTTTTTTATTGGGAGAAGCCCCCCTGTCATAATTTAAACTTGAAACTCGAACCCTGGTTTTGTATAAAATAATGTAGATGCTGCTCTAAATTACTGTATGATTTGCAAATCCTGTACTTACAGCTTGTGTAACTTTATAAACATGACTATTGCAAACATGCAATTAAACCTATGGTTTGAGTTTTCTTTATTGTTTAAGAGAAGGTAATTATGTTTGCACCTTTTCTAGGTGACTTGACTCACAGTCTGACTAACAAATGTAGGTTACGCTATGTCGTGCCAAAAGTACAGGAGAGATTTTTGCAATGAAGAAATTGAAGAAATCGGAGATGCTTAGCCGTGGACAGGTGACAACATGCAAAATTAAAACCTAATTATAACTTTTGATAATGCTTTCCCTTGTAGTATTCAAACTTGTTTATGTGGAATACTTCTTTAGGCTATTTGTCTTCTAGTGGTATTTCCAAAGATTGGGAGTGGTTAGCATAAAAAGCATAACAAAAAAGAGAGAGAAGTACGCAGTTTATTTATAGTTAATAAGTTCATAACATCTTGGTAACTTAGGTGAGGTGAATGTCCGTGTTAACTGCCCAATTGACATACGTTTTCAAATTTTCATTTTTGCTATATAAGTTATTATATGATTTGCACAAAAAGAATGCTCCTCCTTGGGGTACTGAATGCACTCATGCAGTATAATCCTTGAAAAAATTGGCAAAGACTCTTCCACCATTGAAGATTCCTTCTACAGGTTTTTTGCCATTCCCTGAAAATTATCACTTTCAGGGCAGCCAAAAAACAATGAAATGAAATTGAATATTTTTTCAAATATATTCAAATGCATAGTAGAAAATGCTTCTCATGGTTTATACCTGTATTCTTTTTTGAAGGAAAAAATAAAAGAAAGAAAAAGACAAAGATTTTCAATTGTTTGTACAAAGCAGAATTTCTTATTTTTATTTTTTTTCCAGTTTGAACGCAAGAAGTATATTGATAGAAGGATGAGTTCATATGGCATGTATTACTAAATGCTTAAACAATTATTCTGCTCCATCTTTTACCATGTTGAAGAAGTGTTATTCTTTACTATGTGAAAATAATCCTAACCAAATCTATTATTGAACTTTTATTTATGCACTCTTCTTCATTTTTTTTGGCTGATTATAGTTTTTTATTTATGTACTTAGCATTGATTCATGCTGATCTTTTCATAAAATTTTGTCTCAATACTGAAGTCAACTGTATTATTTCTGTGTATCACGATTTATAATTACTCTTTTACCTCATGTTAGGTTGAGCATGTTCGATCAGAGAGGAATTTGCTAGCTGAGGTTGATAGCCGGTGCATCGTGAAACTCTTCTATTCTTTCCAGGATTCTGATTTTTTATACCTTATCATGGAGTACTTACCTGGTGGTGATATTATGACTTTACTGATGAGAGAGGACCTTCTTTCCGAAGATGTCGCAAGATTTTATATAGCAGAGAGTATTCTTGCTATTCATTCAATTCACCAGCACAACTATGTGCATAGGTATTGTAACAATGCAAGACATAGTTTGTTGTTTTGTAGGTTTCGATGATCACCATTGTATGCTACACATATGCATAGATATGCATGTAATACATGAATATAGTGATATGTATACATATGAATTTTTTTTCCAACTATTTTTTATTGCATCCTTAGTTTTCTAACCCCAACATTCAAGTGCAATTAGATCCACATATTCTTATAAAAGGTTTTAAGTTACTTTAGTGTCTAAACTCTAAAGTTCTTTAGTTCTGCTTGACCTAATAATTGGCATCTTAGAGTGCATCATTGAATGTAATTATTTGTTTTCGTAAATATCTTGCAAATTTCAAGTACATATTTTTCTTTATTAAACTATTGAAAGCAACACCAAAGCTCGAAAATTTCCATATAATTCTGATTCGTTTTCCTCCCTACTAAGAGGCAATTAGGATGGTGCACGATGTCCATGATGTCTTGGTAATCTTTCCAAGTTTTGCAGTGTAAAATACTTTATTTATTTTGGGGGGAGTGAGAATTGTTTTCATTGTTCTTTCATCAGTTTCAAACTTTCCCATTTCTGGCACTTTAATTTGATCTTACAGAGGCTTCCTGGCTCTTTTTTGACTTGCATGCTCTGTAGTTTAGGGCTTATTGTTTTTTCATCATGCATTATGGATTATATCTTTGAAGGAAGTTTCATCTATACTTCTGGTTTAGATGTCTGTGCAAATTATGTGGGCATGTAGGCACTTCTGATGCCTAATTTCTCTGCTTGCAGGGACATAAAACCAGATAACCTGATACTGGACAAAAATGGCCATTTAAAGCTCTCAGATTTTGGCTTGTGTAAGCCCCTGGAGAATAAATATTCGACAATATTGTTGGGAGATGAAGATTTTTCAACACATGATTCAACATATGACAATGAAGGGCATTCTAGCTGTGAGAGGCCCCCTTGGTTAATGCCAAAGGAACAATTACAACAGTGGAAACGTAATCGTCGTGCATTGGTATCATCTTTATATCTTTTCTCAGATCCCCATTTGCATCCACATTCTTTTAGGATTTATATTTTTCTTCTTCACCTCTTCCTTTTGAGAGTGACTGCTGTATTCTGTGTTCTGCAGGCATATTCTACTGTTGGGACTCTTGATTATATGGCACCCGAAGTTTTGCTTAAAAAAGGATATGGAATGGAGTGTGACTGGTGGTCGTTGGGAGCAATCATGTATGAGATGCTTGTAGGCTATCCTCCCTTCTGTTCAGAGGACCCTAAGATCACATGCCGCAAGGTATCCTAATCAGATACCTAGTACCTGCTTCTTGGCAGAAATTTTTGATGTTTTCAGGAAGGAAGATTAGAATGAGATGAAAAGGCATTTGGTGGATCATTCTTGAAAACTGCCTCCAAGAATTTTGCTTATAAGAAGCCGTTTTCTGGAAATGTTAAATTGACCGGTGAAACCTATATCATTCATTTTCATTTTCAAAAGGGTGAACGATTTTCAGAAATCTTGCAAAACCTTGATCTCAATTTCTCTTAGTTATTTTCTGCATATCCTTCATTTTGCAGGATATGTCATGTTTATTTTTTGTGTCAGATAATCAATTGGAAAACATGCTTGAAATTCCCTGAGGAGCCAAAAATATCTGATGAGGCTAAGGATCTAATCTGTCATTTGTTATGTAATGTTGAAACAAGGTTGGGAACCACTGGAGTGGAAGAAATAAAGGTAATTATCTTATGAAAAAATGAACTTGCTCTTCAGTCCACTTGTCAGATGAACTGGTTTCTCCTGAAAATTTGAGCTGTTGCTCATTGATGTGTGTCTAGGCACATCCATGGTTTAAATGCATTCAATGGGACGTGCTGTATGAAATTGAAGCTGCCTACAAACCTACCGTCGCTGGAGACTTGGACACTCAAAATTTTGAGAAGTTTCCTGAAGTGAGTTTATCTGCATTTAGGCCTCTGTTCTTTCTAGGTCTTCCCTCTTTCTTTATATCTATTCTAATATAAAGGGAGAACCCAATTGGTGTATTTGAAGCAGGGTTAACAACAGTTATTATAACTACTGCAGTTATTTACAAATTGAAAACATGGCCTACTCTATTCATTTGCCATGCAGTTATTTAGAAATTTAAAACTCTGCCTACTCTATTTGATCGATCGACCACAACGATTGCCATTTCAGGCAACGACTACTATCTCCGGCAATAATCTAATATTGCACACGCATCGTATGTGCCCACCCTCTAGTCATTTCCAATGTGAGTATTGTGATCCTGGGTCTCTACAACTGAAGACCCTCAGCCATAGATGGTCTCTACAACTGAAGAACCTCAGCCATAGAACCACCCCCACACACACATACACACAAACAGAAGAAGGACCTCAGCCATTTCTCTAATATTAGCCCTACATTTTGCTACATGAATTTGTCACAAATGCATTCATTTTCTGGTCATAATTTTGTCTTGCCCCTCATTAATCACAACTTTGAAATTTAATTAAAAAATTTAAACCCCTGATGGAAGTTTCTTGTGGTTTTTATTTAGAATATAGTATTTTCTTATTTTGTTTTTCCTCTCTTTTTTTTCTTTTTTTTTTGGGTTTCTTATGAAGACTAACCTTTGCTGTTTGATAGGTAGAAGATCCACCTTCCACAATGCCTAGAGTGGGACCTTGGCGAAAGGTAATGGATTTGTATCACTTTAAATTATTTGGATCAATTTGGATTGCTAACATTGAAATCTAGATAAAAAGTATGTGAAAAGTAGTGCATTCATGACAGCTCATCTACTTGAAATATTTCTCACTGCAAGCTAAATTTCCAAGTAACTCACTAGGGTTGAGCACGTAACACAATGTGAATATTTATGTTATTCTCTTGAGGTTTATTGGTTATTTTGCAATCACTAGTTATTTGGACAAGTATTATTGTGAATATTCGTGCAGATTGTGGTACATGAACTAGATACTTTCCAAGTCGTCTATGGAGTTTTATTGTACTTCTATGGAAAGACATGGTTTGTAGCTAATCCATAAGGCCTCATTTGGAAAATCTGTGTGTCCAAGTGTTTTAACTTTTTTACTTTAATTACATTGAGATATTCACTTGTTTAGCTCTGAAGCTTTCGTTGTGCTTAATACTATTTATTATTCTTTTGTATCATTGTTTCTTGTTAAGATATTATCTTATATTCTAAAATATATGTTTTACATGTCCAATGTCGCAGATGTTGACATCAAAAGATGCTAATTTCATAGGGTATACTTACAAGAAATCTGACATCCTAAAATCAGTTAGAGCTTCAGGTGAGCTGCTTAAGTACTGTAATTGATACTAATTCTTTCTGATCAAGTCCTTGTTCATTGTCAATTATGGCCGTGTCACTATATAGTTTTCGGATCTAATTCTAGTTATAAAAGAATTATTTTTGCATCTCTATTCACTATTTACTATGCAGGTATGGACATGAGATCAAATGGATCTTCAAAGATGCCATCTTTAATATCCTTATTTGGTAAGTTAAAACTTTTTCTAAAAACAACTGTTGTTTATATTTGTATCTTCAATTATTTACAGTTAAAATCCAATTTGGTACCATGTGAATGTTAGGATTTTTTTGGGACCAAACTTCTATTAATTTAATACCTTAGGGCAACCATCTGGGAGAGAAAGGTGTTGTTGGACCTTAACTTGCGTCTACACGAAGTTTTTGATTGCTATACAAGCCGGTTTTACACTATCCATGATCTTAATTTTAAGTGACAGCAACTGGTGCTTGATACTTGATGGTTTCTCTTCCTGTTACAGGCAAAACAGACCTGGAAGAAACTGTGCTGATGGAGGGTGATGAGAAGCAAGGAGCTTGAGTATCAACCTTTCAGTTACCTTTATACCAGAGCTAGCATACCTACATCCTTCAAAGGTGTGATCTGAAGAAGCAGCTATTACATAGAAGACTCAACTCAGTAAAGATTGCTGTAGAAAACATGAATAAACTGTCAACCTCCATGTTGATACGATTTTGAGCACAACCCACTTCCACCCCCTTCTCCTTTTTTCCACGCCAATTCTGTAATGTATGAGTGCCAATGTACAGCTAAAAGTATATTCTCTCTCTCTCTCTCTCTCTCTCTCTCCTTTGTGGCAATATATGTCCAGTTGAAGAACAGAGCGTTCTAGCAGCAAATTTCTTCTTGAAATGTCTGATGTTAGCGAAGGTATTAATTTATAGTTGATAAATGACTTCCTTGCAAATGAAATTTTTTTCTTTTGTTTGGTTCTTAGTTTGGGAGGCAAGAAAATAAAATTTTAAAGAAAAACAAGAGAAAAATAGTTTTTCTTTCATTTTCTTTGCCAAACCAATAAGAGAAAAATAATCACTCTTTGCAAATTCTCTCTTTCCTCCTTGCTCATTCATACTCTTTCCCTTTTACAGGATCCAAACAGGCTGTTAAGATTTTCCCCTGCTCAAGTAGCATTTCACCAATCAATTTAGCCTTATTTTATGCAGATTTTGTTCACTCTTTGAGGTTGCAAAATTGCCCATCACCCTTGTTCTGTCCATTTCAAAGCTGAGACAGGAGGGACAACATCTCTTCTTATATTTCTCCATCAGGAAGGGGAAGAATAACTCTCCTCCGAGATATTTATTTTAAAGAGTTGAAAGATGTCATGACTTTGGCAACCACCGCATATCCACAAGCATAGTCATCGACTCACCGCCACTGCCTTATGAAAGAAATTACTATCTCTTTGTCGCAAAATATCCCACCTACAGTTGGTCGCACAGTGTCCTTCGGGTATATATTGTTATTATTATTGTTACTATTTTCTCGTGTAAGTCATCAAATACTCCAGCTTCAAAGAATACCTTCCAGACACTTCTTTTTTATTTATCACAAGGAGCCTTCTCAGGCAGAGCCTTTGGGCTAGTTCATATTTAACTTTTTTATACTTAGGTATGTTTGATACTTGAGTAAAGAAAGTGGAGAGAAGAGAAAATTTTCTTCCTTGATTTCTAATTTAGAAGGGAACGGTGGAGAAATGACGGAGAAAATTGTTTGTTTTTTACTTTTTTTTTATTTTTCTTCGTTTGTTTTTTTTCATAGGTGTCCTATTATTTTCTTTTTTCTTTTCTTTTATAGTCTGTTTGGAACTTGGGAATGGAAAAGGGAAAAAGAAAGAAAAAGAAAAGAGAAGGAAATGGAAAGAGAGGGAAAGGAAAAATGAAAAAAAAAATATTTTGCTTGCTTATTTGGTTTATAAAGAAAATGATATAAAAGTGAAAGGAATGCTAGCTGCAGTTGATATCTCAGTTGTTTGTATCGTTGATGGTTGTTGTAATGACACGTGGTAGTGGATTAAAAAGGCCAGACTCGAGACCTAACGACAACTGGTAAAGAAATTGGACATCGCTCTTTGGACATTCCTATAGGTTTAAACATCTTAGTCATCTGACACCCACTTTTTGCAAAGTTAAATCATATGTGACATGCCACAGAATTTTTCAAATTTATTTATGTTAATAGCATAAATTTTATTTTATATGACCAAGTTGAAAAAAGTTATATATAATATATAATTTTAAAAAAGAAAATACTAATATCTGTCATAGCAAGTTAAGTAAGCAAAAAAAAAAAAAAACATAGAGCTATACATATAGCTATAAAATGAATCAAGCTACTCGAGTTTGGCTCGTTATGTAAACTAGTTAAGTTTGAACATATTTTACATCTGGTTAAGTTTATGAGTTCATCTCGAACTCGGCTCGATAAATTTGAACACATTAAAAAATTCAAGCTACTCAAGCTCGATTTGTGTTTGGCTAGATTAAAGCTCAAAAGTTAAATAAATTAAGCTCGTTAATGCTCTCAAATCAAGTTTAAACAACCTATTACTTAACTTGGCTTAGCTCATTACAGTCCTAGTTGTACAACAAGAAATTTTGCTAATGGGTCAAATAGAAAAATTTTTTTAGTGGTATCATTGTAATCTTTTTTTTTTTTAATGATCGGGTGTTCGGGCTTACTTACGTGCACTTCAACTAATCATGGAGTTTGTACAATCCTCTCGTCCAACATAAATCAAGTAATTACTAGACCCAAGGCCCTAAAATGGCACACCAAATATAAAAAGATAAAAAAATCATAACAAATGTAATGCCTAAAAATAAAAACGCTACTTTTTCACTACATTTTTTTCCCCCTAGGTTAGAGGGGTAAGCAAATTATTTGATTTGGGGTGAAAGGTAAAATTACTTAGATTTTTGAGGGGCAATAGAACTATTTTATTATAAATGTGACTACAATCTGAATTAAATCAAAATCTATCAAGCAACAAATTGACCATATTACTTGTAGAGAGCCTATAAAATTTAATGGGATGTTTAACCAAGTAAAGGTTAACATGGAAATAAGAAAAATTATCTAATGTAATTGTCACACCATGTTATCTTATTTATGTAATGTGACAGTTTATTCCTGTAATATTATGTGTAGATAGAAATAACACTTTTCAGGCCAATTCGAATTTATACTAGAAGTATTTCTTATTATGCCTAAATCCAAAGCCCAAGATGGCCTACAATACATACCCATTTAATATAAAAAACATAACGGATTTAATATTAAAAAAATATGTTAGTTTATATATATCTCGAGTCTGATCGGACTTTAAACAAATTTTCAAATCCATTCGTCTCTAAAAAAACATTCTTAAGCTAAGTTGGCTTCCATCAATTGCGACCGGTGGGCGGGTCACGCAGCCTTCAAGTCCATGATCACCCCTAATTAGGGTGGGTCTACTAATTGTTAGTGTGCTCAGGTTATGTTGACTTTCATTATTCGGATGGAAGCACAATACATTTGCCGGACTTTTTCGGTTCGCTCTTGTGGCTTTCAAGCAAAAAAAAATAATAATTTTTTTGGATCTTTTTTTTCCCTCTAATTTTAGCTTATAAAAGCAAAAATGCTAAAAAAAATTATTTGTTTACTTATAAGTCAAAAAAAGCCAACTACAAGAAAAAAACTCAAAATAAACTTTACCTACATTAATATAAAAAATTATTCAGTACTTTTAAAACACCATGTTATTTTTACTCTACCACTCACATAACAATGGGGTCTCCATATTAGATGAGGTATTTTTATCCCATCTAACATACGAGGGATCTATTCTTATATGAGTGAAAAAGTGACTGAATAAGTTCTCTTTGAATATATAGTTACATATTCGGTCTTCTAAGTCGCAAGAGTTTTTTAAGTTTTGAACTCCAAGCAAGTGCTCTGACTGTCTAACCTATTTGCAAAGCATTACCGATGTTATCAAGTCTCGGTTTTGGCTTTTAAATTTACTACCACGTCTCATTGCAATGGCCAGTGATAGCATAAACGACTGAAATATCAACCGCCCCTAGCATTTCCCTTTTGGTATTGAAAGTTTCGGTCCTTTCGGATATTTTTGTGGACACAAAAAGAAAATATCTGCCCCTTCAAAGTTCAGACCTCATACGCTCATTCATCGAGTAATTGAGGTGACGTGGCGGCGTGATGGGCCTATGACACGTGTAAAAGCTTTGACACATGGCGCCACAGCTCTTTTCATTCTGTCCCACCCGCGCGACATTCATTCATTGATTCGCTTCTTCTATCTCAAAAAAATCACCAATCCGGAGCTCTGGAGCGTACGTTCCAACCTGACCCAGACCCAACGCCAAGCCAAGAAAATCAAACGACTGACCGACTGACACAGCGTGAGCGAGGAGGTGGATTGTCTTCTATATCTTTGCTACAATCTGGGGAAGATTTTCACCATCAGCAGCTATGGAAGATGGAACTCGTCCTCCGTCCAGGGTGACGCAAGCGACCTCACTGACGTCAGAGGTAACCGGCGATAGCGCTTCAGCCGATTCTGTTGAACTCCAACAGGCTTTAAGTCAGGTAGTAAACTCCTCTTCATCATCGTCATCTTCACGTATTCATATATATATATATTGTTTATGTATTGCCAATAATTGTGTATTTTCTTTTTCCGTGGTGTTCGCTGATGATCCGTTTGGGATTTAGTGGAAGGCACTTTTGAGTTTTTGTGCTTATGAGGGTTGAGTAGTTGAAATTTCCGTGCGATTTAAGTGGATATTGTGTTTGATAATCTTTGTTTTATGGTCACCCCCAAAAGGGAGATCTTTGTTATTTGTGTCTTCGTGGGCGGTGTTCTCATGTTGAATGATTTTTAATGTTCTGTGTTTGGTCCTTGGGAAGAAAAGAAATAAAGGGAAGGATAGAAATTACTGGAAAATGGATTCCTCTGTTGAGCATGAAAAGGGAAATTGGATTTTTTATCTTCTGAGGAGTCTGGGCTGATTATTCTGGTTGCATTTTTCATGATAGCTGAAAACAAAAATGCTTTATGGTTCTTTAACTTCTCATTACCAATTGCTTCATATCAGGACTCTCTGGCCAGAGAATCAATGCCCACAGAATGGACAGATGAGAAGCACAGTTTGTACCTAAAGTCCATGGAAGCATCCTTTGTTAACGAGTTGTATAATTCCTTTGATTTACTTGGTCGGCGCTCACAGAGAGAGCAGTCATCAGATCCTAAATTCTCCGGGAAAAAGCATGCCAGAGCTCGTATCCCTTCTGGCCAGGTTTGATGTCTGGTCACTCTGGTTTATGTGCTGCTTTTGGCAAGAAGAAATGTTTTGTAGTGCTTTTCTGAACACCTTTGCCCGACTTTTTATCATTTTTTGTTGGACCCTTTTTTCAGTTTAAGGTTCTTCAAAGTGGCTGCTGGGGGAAGGCCAATTTTGCAAGGCATGGATCCCAATTGGACAAAGCAGATGGGTCTGGTGTCCTAGAAAATCGATGGATTCAACATTTCAGACCTGCATGCCGAAACCAAAGGGTAACATCTTCTACTCTTCAAGAAAAAGCTGCATCTGGAAGTCCGGCAGCCCGTGTAAATGGGAAGATGGCATTGACCTCTGCTGCATTAGCCGCCAATTTGGAGCTGTTTTCTTCATGTCACTCTCATTTGTTCCGTTATGATTCAGTTGGCAGCAACACAGGTAGCTCTCAGCTTGATTTTGGTGTATTTCATGGAATAGTTATTTTTCCTTTCCTTAACTTCCATGATTTGTTTTTGCACTCTTGGTCTCATGCTATTTCATAAATCTCTCTGGTATATTTTATTTTTGAGTCAAAATGTAAATGCTGCTGATTTAGGTCTAACCACTTCATAGCAATGAAGTTGTTATTACCTTAGATACATGTGCAAATTGAATATAATTCAAAACAGAAAGAGAGATGGTAAACAAACTTTGTATGTCATTTAGTTGAAATACTTGTTCACTGAATGTTAATTCTGAGTACTCTCTCTTTTCCTCCCCTTAACATGTTTTGAACAAAGGGTAGCTAACAAATATCCGGAACTTACTCACAGGACTTTTGAGTCTTGTACTGGAATTGCCTTCTTTCCAAATTCTTGAGTTTAGCGTTCCACGGTTATCACACACACAGCACAGTTCATGAGTCACTGATACTTCTGCAGTGATCCTTTGGTTGACAAGTTATATATGCCATTATTTGTTCTGAATGGTTCAGACTATTTTTGTTCCTTGCAGAGGTCACAGATCAAAACTTTGTTGATGAAGACATCAAAGGAGAGAAGGCAAGCCATGCGTGCAATGAAAAGAGGATGAAAACTTCGGTTGTTGCCACTCCAAGCAATGATCCAGTATGGTTAAAATTGTCTTATTACTTTCATTAAATTATCTTCATGATTATGCTGTTATATGGTGTTTCACTTCTCTCGATCTCTCAATTGCTCTTTCAGGTTGTTCCTTTTGGCAAGTTTCCTGTAACTGCAGATGTCACCAAGAATTCTTTTTCCCAGGAAAGAGACTCTCCCCGCAGCAGCAGTGATTTGAAGTCAGCTAACTAGGATGGCTTTCCATGATTGGATTCAACAGGTATTCTAACACACGAAACAAAGGGATGATACGCGAGGCCTCTTAAAAACTGACTTGCAATGGTAATTTGGAAATACATAGCGTGAGAGAGAAAATCATGACAAAAATGGATGTGCAGCCGCCGCTATGTACCGATGCAGGTGGTGCTGTGTTGCAAAGTGGAGGAGCTGACTGCCAAACAGGAGAGGTTTTGATAAGCATTTTTATTTTTACTTTTTTGTGTTGTAGGTTTGATGGTTGACAAGTATGTTGCATTCGCTAGCATGTTGCCTTTTTTTTTTTTTTTTTTTTTTCTTTTTTCTCTTCTCTTCTTCATTCTTTTATAGGCTTGTACCAAGTGTTTTGATTAAATTGTTTATAACGTTGGCCCTTTTATCTTGTCATGGTAATCAAGCTGGTGCTCTATCATTTGTAATTGGGTGAAATTTTTCTGAAAATGCGAAGAATTGAAAATACTGATGCGCTGACTGCCCTGAGCTGGAGCTAGCTGTGCTGAAATTTGTAAATATGCCATTGTATCTCATTGGAAGTTAAGGAGAGCATAGGACAGTGTTTTTAAGTTGGATAATGCTTTATAAACAAATAAATTCTTATAGGATTTTTTTACCAAATTGACGTGGTTGAATATGATTCATTCATTTAAAAATACAGTATCAATCATGTGGCCCTTATTTATAACAATGATATGTCACGTATTTTTGTACAAATTTTTTTAAAAAATAATATTTTTTTAAAAGATAAATTACACTAACTATACCTGAAATTTAAAGATCACCCTTGAGATTTAAAAAAAAATTAAGATAAACAATTACAGTATCCTTCTTTCCTTTTGAATTTTGATAGCATATTTCCCTTTCTGTGAAATTGTCGTTTGCAAATATAACGAAAGGTTGATGATGTAATTATTTTCTAAAATTTTTATTGTACCCTTGCCAAGTGTCAACCAATTAAATTAGTGAGGTAATAATCAAACGAACCACTTTGTTGACCAATCAAAAGTATGCCAACCCCTCCTCCTTACTCCCATCCCCTATGGCCACCACCCCCACTGCCCCGACCGTCGTTGGACTACCCCACTGTTAGCCCTTGCCGGACTACCCTCAAGCCACACCAGTACACCACCAAGTTACCAACCACTACGACACTTTATCACCCACTTCTTCACAGTTCGGCAACACCTCTCTCTCTCTCTGTCTCTCTCAAACCCACCACTCTCCATGGCCACCACTGAAATCACCTCCCATCATCACTGTCGCATGACTACTTGCACTCAATGGACACCACCGAGACATTATTGTAAATTGTAACCCACGAAGATAATTTCCCCAATTTCAAAAGAGCAAACAATTAGTCAGATTGCTTTCAACCACCATCGGTTTGGACTTCTGCCAATTGCATCAAATATCTCTCCTACCAGTAACAACAATGAACCCATGACCCACAAAAGAGCAAACAATTTACAAACCAATACATTTGCATAGAATTAGCTTCATTTTATTAGAAAATAAAATAGGAAGAGAAGAGGGTTACTTTAAAGAGAGAGAGAGACAAAGAGAGAGAGTGATGATTTGGTGGATTGAGTAAACAAATGATCTGGTGCATTGAGTAAATGGTACAATAAGTAAACAAAGGACGAAATGGCTCTGTTTAGAGAGAGAGAGAGAGAGGCGTAGAACTCAACCTGTTATATACATAAACTGGTGATTATGGGGATGCAATTAATTTGGTTGGTCAAAGGTAATGGTGGGTCTTGGTAATGGTGACGGGATGAGGTAATGGGAGATTGGCAATGTTTAGTGGAAGGAGTTAGTCGAAGGAGGAGGTGATGTAGTGGTCCGGTAAGGGCTGGGTGATGAAGGGGATGAAGAAGGGGTGGGTGGTCCGTCGAGGGCTATGGCTAGTGGAGGTGAGGGTCGTGGTCGAGGGAGGGGGCGGTGTGTGCGGTAATGGTAGGTAATAATTAGGGATTCTGATTTTGAGTTGTGGCATTCCGAAGAAAAGTAAGGGTAAAAAAGTAAATTTATCTTAGTTTTCTTTAAATCTGTAGTCAGTGTAATTTACCCTCACTTTTTAAGTTCTCTTATTGGTTAGCTATGTGGATGCCAATTTCAATCCTGGGACATGTTGATGACAGGGGAACTGATTACAGAATGGTAAAGAATTTGGGGGTTATTACTCGTTAGGTGGACTGAGCTATCTTATTTGATTCACTTGAACTAGTCAAAGTTGATAGACATAACCCCCTTTTGTATTAGTTTTTTAACCTTTATTTTTAACTAAAATTTATTTTTTATGAGATTTTAGTAAAACCTTTTGACTTTTTTTGTTGAAAAGGTTAATTTTTTTAATTCCTTTGTATGGCTTTAAATAAAAGCTTTTGACTTTTTATAAATGTCAAAAATAAAAGTTAATAAAAAATGGATTAAAAAAAACTTATTCAAACAAACATATTGCACTTTTGCTTGCAACTTAAGAAAAAAATTTTTTTTCTTTCATGTTGGGATTTTAATTTAAGAGAAAAAGAGAGAGAGAGAGAGAGACGTTTTTCTTCTCATTTTATTTTATTTTCTTTGCTCTTTTCCTTTTCTTTTTAATAATTATCCTAACATTTTTCTTATTCATTCACTTGAATTTCAAATTTAACAAAAAAGTGATTTTCTTTTTACTTAAGCTAAACAACACCTCCCTTGTAAATTTTCTCTCCCTTCCTTGCCATTCTTTTTTCTTTCCCTTTGGACAATTTGTAACAAAAATAAGAACGCATGTCCTCTCGGATTTTGCTTCGTTGTCCGAATCAGAATCTGTATATTCAGCTTCAAAACAGAAAGTCTCTTAATTCTATTCGCGTCTGGGGTTGAACTTCGGCTGACAAATTGGAACTTCGAGGTACGTTCTTCGTCAATCATCCAATCACATCCCTGGGTTTCGATCTTTCATTCATATAATTTTGTACGATAATCATTCTTCAATTCGTTTTGGGCTCTCAATTTCATGTCTTTTTAGTTTTTCTTTCTTGTGTTGATGATCAATTTTGTGGTAAAACTTGAAATTTAGGGCACGATTTGGTTGTTCCACTATGTATGAAGGATCTACTGATACTCGACTCGATTAGGGTTTTCAAGTGTTGAATTAAAGAAAAAGAAAACGAAACACGAAGTGCTTTATTTATTATGCGGTCGTTTGTGTCGACGTCGAAGGCTGTTGGGCGGTTAATTTCGCAGAGGAATGGTAGTAGACGGTTTATAAAGTATTACAGGAACAATGGGGAATTGGAAAGTTTTGCTCAGATGCGATGTTTGAGTAGCATTGCTGGTATTGGGGAAATGCAGGCTAATAAGGACATTGGAGTTTGTAAGGATCTTAATTCGTTGCTTGGAAGTACTTGCAGTGGTAGTGCTGTTCAGAGGAGGGGTTTTCTTGGTTGTGGTGATGGGGAAGAGGGCAATGTCCTATCCAAAGTCTATGAGGAGAAGCGTGTTTTGGGGTATGTTTGATCTAATTCTGCCTTTTTTACACCCTTTCCATCTGTTGGCTTTGTTTTCGTTTGAAGTATTATGTCATGTTACGATTGAGGAATTCATTGCTGTTAAACATGGGCATGGAGAAGAAGTTTCTATTTCCATTCATGACAATTTCATTTCATATCACAACAAATCATGTTCCTTGTTTCATCTCCGAGTAATACCATGTACATGTCTTTGTAATCAATATTTTTATCTCCATCTGTGTTGTTACCTCATCTTCCCATTTTGGCATCCAAGTATAGGGGGCAAATTTTATTTTATTTTTTTATGCTTCTTTGCCTACCTTGATTATGCATTTCTAGTACTCCCTCCATCCCATTTCATGTGTCTAAGTTTGGAAGGGAAAAAAAGTCATCCTTCCCCATATTACTCTTCTTTAAATTTATGTTTAAATACAATCTCAATTTCCCAAAAGTTTATGCAAATAAGAAAAGAAAAAAGATACTTTTGTAAATCTATATCAAATATGTTTTTCTTAACTCTGTGCATAGTCAAATAAGACACAAAAAATGGGACAGAGGAGTACTTGTTTTTGCTCGAACTTATTTTAAAACTTTTACATTTAATCTTCTTCTCCTCTTTCTAGATTCACTAACTATATTTTGTTATTTAAATGCTTGAAACTGACTGCAATCTTTTTATGGAGGAACATTTTGGGAGCAGATTTTATCTTTAGAAGTGGGATTTTAGACATCTTGAATATGTTATCCTATGGTTGCATTTTGATGTCATCCATGTTGCTATGGAAAATCAGAAGTTATACAAGTTGGAGGTTTTGATTACAGGTATTCTCCAGAACAATTATTTGCCGTGGTTGCTGCTGTTGACTTGTATGAGGATTTTCTCCCCTGGTGCCAACGATCAGATATAATTCGCCGCCATCCTGATGGATCATTTGATGCTGAGCTGGAGATTGGTTTCAAATTTCTTGTTGAGAGCTATGTTTCCCACGTGGAATTAAAAAAATCAAAGTTCATTAAGGTAATAGTTTTATTTCAATTTTCTCACACTCACTTTTCGAAGTCTTAGATCTTCTTCAATTTGCTTACTGAGAACTAGTTTGTCAACCCAAAAAAAGATATACAATAAAGGTGTCCTTTTACACACAACACAAAGGCTAGCAAGCCTCCTCCTGGTGCATACCCCCTAAAACCAACAGGAAACAACTAGACAACACTCTATTATTGATCATAATAAGAACTCTCAACCACGAAGAAGACTCCACATTTAAGCAATCATGTCAACCTTTGAAGACGCCAAGATAACCCATTGGTGACATATATCTTGAGTTGCCAGACTATCAAAACTCTCTATATCTTGCAAGTCAATCCTTTGCATGTCTCCTCACAGCATGCCCACCCATATTTTTTTTGATAAGTAAATAAATTTATTAAACAAAGTGCCTAATCAGAGGCAAGCATGCCCACCCATATTAAAATTATTATTCTGTAAGGTACTGCAGTTTCTTTCAATCCAAATACGTTAAATCATGCTGCAAATGCGACTCCCAAACCTCATTGACATACACATTCCCTCTCAGTTTTGCTAAAAGCCATAGAACAATATGTTCCCATGACTCTATTTTATTAGCATGCTAACAACAAGTGGTCTTTTCTTATCTTGTATAATACCTCTTTTCTTATCACAACTAAACAACAAAAGGGAATTATTTCAACCTGTTTCCTGCAGAGTACATACAAAGCCTGACGAATAACACCTTTTCGCGTAAGTTTATCTTGTGCTGCCAATCATTCTTTAATTGCAAGCCTGAGTATAGATGAGTGCCTTGGAATATAAGTCTAGACCTCAAGAGATGAGTCCATGAGACTTCAGGTTGAGATTCTTGTAAGTATTACTAGATGCAGCCTGCATTAGAACTTCCATTATTGGATAAATTCCAAACAGCATAGTCATTTCTTTTACTACTCAGCTGATAATTTTGAACAGTACCATATTTAAGCTTCAAAAGATCCTTTACATGTGGCCACATCCACTTTTGATAAATAACCTCTCTCGAGCACACCCTTCCAAAAATAGCGTTGTTAGTGATCCTATCTCCATAAACAGAATAGAAGACTAAACTGATGCCAGTTATGAAATCACAGATGCAAACCCCTGCCATTAGCCACTGAGAATGCATGGTTACAACAAATGATCACAGAGTTTTAAGATTGTCATATATGTGTTGACTTAGTTTCCATATTCTAAAATTTATTAGCCAATATATTTAATTAGAATGTCATCTTTAAAAAAATTAGACGTAGAGCAAGCAGCTAGATACCAATATCCATGATCTGAGCAGGAGTGTTACATTTCTGGAAGAAGTGTTAATTTTTGTTGATGGAGTCATTAAGATGATATTCTAGGCAAAGGCTGAGAATATGGGGAACAAACTTCTATTATAATTTTTGTTGAAAATTGTGGACACTTTGCACTTTTACCAGACCTGTCTATATTGGAAGATAAAATACGTTAATTATTGTCGTTGTTCCTGCAACTTGTGTGTTTGTTTTGGGGGTCTGTCAAAGTTTCAATTTTCCACTATGGGCATGCTTCAATCTATGTGATTTCCAAGTTGGGCCTTTACATATTCTGCTGTTATTGGCATTGATTTATAAAGAGCTTTTCTTTTTTTATCTAGTCCTATGAATGTCTTTGCTGATACTGCTACTGATGTACCTATCATTCCTTCTGTTTTTCTTCCAGACAACTGTATCAGAAAGTAGTCTTTTTGATCATTTGATAAACATTTGGGAATTCAATCCTGGACCTGATTCAGGAACTTGCAACCTTCATTTCTTGGTGGATTTTAAGTTCCAGTCACCACTCTATCGACAGGTAATGGTTCTTTGGTCTGTGTAATTTTCACCACACTGCCTTCATTGCTGTTGCTCTCAATTCAATCACCACCACTGCTACCGGGATGATATCCTACTTTCAAATCATCTCCATCTAAGTATGTGGCCCCATTGTGTTTCGCCAATCTATGGAATTCTGGATGATTCAACCCCTTTTTTTTTCTTTTTTTTTCGTTTGAGGCTATGGATCTAGGGAAATCAGACATCCTAATATGCAAGTCAACTCAACAAGCTCTGTTGGAATCACTTGGGGTTGCCTACATGGAACCCGTTTTCTCCAATTGGTTTTGTACCAATCCATATCTTTGGTCAAGTTTTGGGCAACCATTTCTTTCTCACAGCTTTGCCTATGTCTTTCTTGGCTTAACTCTTTACTTGGCTCACCTTCAGCTCAGATTAAATCCCTCCTTCATATGGGTGTGTTAGATGGTCTACATTGCACGTGGCCCTACCATTATAAATGACTTTCTCTTGTTTTTTTTTTTTCTCCCTTCAATCATTGCTACTTTTAACTCTCTCTTTGAAGAAACATGGAACATTCTTGGGGTTTACTTAATGAGTGACCTTCTAATCATATATATCCCAGGCCATTTCATGTTGTGCCATTGTTGGATGTGTGGATCATATGCCTGCAAATTGGTAAAAGCTTAGGAGAAATTTTTAAGAATCCAATAAATTTGTGTGTTAGTTGGGTTTTTTCTATGTTTTCTGGAAAGTAATTAGTTTATACATTTTAGATCCAGAAACTGATGAAGCATATATGTCCTCTGATATACTTATCAATATATATATATATATATTTATATGTTGCCTGTGATTATCTTTTAGCTTGAAGCTTGCATGTTTCTTCATTAAATCTGTGCATCATTATTTTGGTACTTGTCCAAAGCCTCCGTGAGGAAGGTTTTGAGAGTCAAAATTGAAGTTTTCTGCTTTGTTCTATAGTAGTTTGAAGCACTCTAACTCAGTCAATCACTTTATGTTTGACAGATAGCAACCATGTTTTTCAAGGAGGTAGTTTCTCGACTCGTTGGTTCATTTCATGACCGTTGTCATCAGGTATATGGACCAGGAATCCCAGTTCTTGAAAATTCTTATGAACAAAGGGCGTAGAGTTTGTTTTGTAGTTGGAGATACCGTGTGTACTCAAGTGGCAAATATATCATCTCAGAATCACAGTTCAAATTCATAGAAACAAATTCATGGCCCCACTACCTCTTCTGGGTTCTTATTTTGTATGTGGCCCAATGATTCTTGGTGGGTGCAATTGGAGGTTAAAAAATGCCCAGTTGGCAGACCTGGTATTTTTGTTGCCTTGCATTATTTAGTTATTTCCATTTCTTTGTACTCGGAAATGGCGAGATTTTCACTTTGATTGTGCGATCCCATAATTATTGACATGTAGTTGGATGAAATTAGTGTTACAGGTTTGTCTCCAGCTGATCAAATAATGTTGTGATTTCAAACTTAGGAAAACAATTGAGGTGAAGTAGCTAGCTTTATATGAAGATTTTATGTCAACTAAATGAGAGGTACGAGGGCTCCAAATGATTCTTGTAAAAGGTTTGAGATCAGGTCTTGCTGTTTGTTTGTAGAGTTTCGAGTTTTCTTGTTCACCTTGGCAACTGGCTTCCGAGTTTAGTTAAAGAGTGTCCATGTTTATTGACTTTTTAACTTGGCTGCAGTTAATTTCCTTTTAACCACCGGCCATAACGACCTATGAATAAAAAAAATGAATAAATGAAGAAAATAGCATTATCTTTTATATGTTACAGAACATGGTGGAAAACTCACAATTGGCAAGTGAATTTGCAGTTGTTTCTGTACTTGACATTGGGTATTTGATTCTCTGAGGGTACGTGAAATCATTTAAGCTCTAAATACGGTTGGTTAACATATGATTGTTGACATATCTTAAATTGATTTATGTTCCATTTGATTTTGGAAAATGTTTTCGTTGAACACGAGTCTGGAATCTGCATGGTTAAGGAATTTTGTTTACTCTAGTTCTGGTAAAAAGAGAGCATTTGGTGCTGCTGGATGAGGCTTCCTGTATCAATACATACATATATACACACAAACTAGCAGATATATGTTTTTGATAAAGGAGGCTTCCAATATAATGTTTGTCATTTTACTTACATTGTACTGTTCATGGTTTTGAGCTGTGATTCGAAGTCCAAGTTGGAGTTGTAAATCTGTTCTCTGGCGTGTGAAAGCACACAATCTAAGAAGTAAACCTGTCTGATTTCAAGGAGTTTCTCCGTGTATGAGAGACTCTTCCAAGGCCACGTGACATTCACATGGCCATTTTTCATCACATTCTGACGAGGAGTGACATTATAACTTGACTAGAAGTGTGGGAGGTTGATTGTAACATTGAAAGTTCACCGAGAGCAAAGTGGGACGAGGTGTAAACTACTGGGGAGAAAATATAATTAACCCTTTGCATTTTGCACAGGCCAGTTCACATGAAAACAAAAATAGTAAACTGTTGGGCCTCTTTTTGAAGGCCCAACGGTTTCCCAATTTCAACCCCACCTCTTTCAGTGGCAAAAGTTGCCGTCTACTGAAAGATTTGTTTGGAAGTGTTGTTAGTTTTTATTTTTTATTGTGTGTTATAAGTGTGTATTTTTTGTTTTTTATAATCTAGTGATGGCATTTGTAGGTTACCGTTCTACTAACGATACCATACTAATATTTTAGAAACGAAAAACACACTCATTTTAGTGTTTTTTTTTTGTTTTTTATTTTGAAAAAAATAAATAACAAAAACAAAAAACATTTACCAAATGGACTTGAAGGGTTGCCCGTTGTTGGGCGAAGTCAATACAAAATTGAGTTACCAAATGGCCGGTTCACATGAAAACAAAAGAAAGAAAACTGTTGGGCCTCTTTTTGAAGTCCCAACAGTTCCCCAATTTCAACTCCACCTCTTTTAGCGGCAAAATTTGCTGTCAACCGAAGTGTTGCTCGTTGTTGGGCGAAGTCAATACAAAATTGAGTTGCCAGAGTATATACTCTTTCTAACAATCGAGTGTTGGCGATATCTCTACCACTGGGTTAGTCCCGCTGCTCCCAAGTTAATTTGGACTTTGCTATGGGATAAGACACTTCTTTTACGTAAGTGTGCAATGACTCTAGACCTCAAATGTGATGCACGGCGATAATTATCTATATTACTATAATAAAGCAACACTCAAGTTTGACAAAATTCTCGATTTGAAATTGCATTATTTTTTTGTATTCTCATAAAAGATACAAATTTAAAGATTTTTTTTTATAAATTACATAGATAAATGGTGATCAAGGGATAAAGATTTTTTTTCTATACTAAATTATTCGTATTCTAAAAAATTTATGCAAAGATCCATTTGTAATTGGGTACGATAATCTCACACTTTTTAACACCTTATGCAATCAAACAAAGAGTTACAAATTTTGACGGAATATAATTATGAGCCATGAGCCCACACTTGGACCAGCAAACAAAGACTCACGCGATTTCCAAAGTGGAGGCTCCAGGAGCTGTCAAGATCCAAACAAGGCCATTGAGCCTTTTCTTTCCATGGCTGGTAAGATAATATTTAAGATTCCCAAAAAAAAAAAACACTATCCAATAATTCATTCACTTTCGGAGATCCTCCAGCTGGAGAATTCGTGACGTGGCACTTTGAAATGTGCGTAGGGGGGCTGTGGGTCCCCTAAATATCTATCTAAGAACTCATTGGCTGAATGACGACGACTAGATCCTTCATATCAGGCCAGCTTTTTAATTCAACCACAATTTATTATTTTTTTTGTATGGTGCTTTGCATGGCTTTATATGTATATATAATATATATGTATTAGATGTGAACGTAAAAGGAATATCTATCTCTCTTTTTACTAAGAGATCAATATCGATGGCGATGGGAGGCGAGGGGGGTCATTGTCCTCCACCGTACCCAAGAACATTAAGGGAGCAATGGAGTCAAAGTTCCTTTGCTTTTCTTTTTTTCGATTTTCAAAACACTTTTTGTTTACTTTGTTTGTTTGCTTGCTTGTTAATGCCAAAAAGAAGAAAGAAATATACGACCCAGCTCTAATATAACTTATATAGTTGTTTAAACTTTAAAGTTATGTTTGGTAGAGTTTAAATCTAATTTTTTTGGTCCATAAATAAAAAATTGATTTTTCTTAGCTTTTTTTCTTTTATAAGTTAAGATAAATCAAAAAGCAGAAAAAAAAAAAAATTCAGGTTCTAATAAGTCAAAAAAGTCGGACAAAAAAATTTAAATAGAGTTGTACCAAATGGGACCCTAAGGGTAATTCGATCAAGTTGAAATGCCTTAGCATTTTGAATTATCATAGAATAGTGTCATTCGTATGGCTAGAAATTCATGTGGTGAATGACGTACTAAACTAGTTAGTCTTGTAGTATCAGTTGCAATAGTTCTTGTTGTTGGATATAGTTGATAGCATGTCAAGTGGTTATATGTTAACATCAATGATGCATACAAAAATTAAAAAAAAAAAATACATTTTGTCGACAAAACAATTGAAGTTTTTTTAAAAAATTTTTATTTGTTTTAAGGTGTTCAGACCTTCGATTGACTATTCTTTTGAGTTTGTTCAGGACTACCATCTACACGAACTATGTAAAATTTATATATCACTAGGTGTCAACTCGTGCAATGCACAAAATAAGAGTTGTTCAAATCATAAATAGTTGATTTAAAATTTACAATAATTAATTATAAAATTGTATGTTTCTATAAAATATAAATAGATATTGACATGTCTAGTATTTTATTTAATTATAATCACAGTTTTAGATATTAAGTTAAAAAAAAGTCCTGACAATTTAATATTATATATATATATATATTTTATCTATCTTATATATCTATCTTACAAAACTAATATATCGTATCATATCTCTAAAATGTAAATAGATATTGATATATATATATATATATATATAATGTTTTATTTAATTATAATTACTTTTGTTTATAGATATTAAGTTCAGAAAGAGTCCTGACAATCTGATATGATATATATGTATCATATTTATATTACAAAACTAATCTTATCTTCTCTTATATATATATATATATATATCTTACAAAATTAATACAATAAGTTTAATAAAATAATAAATTCAATAGTTATCTAATAAATTACCCCTGTGACGTGGCATTTTAAAAGTATCTGAACATTTAGAGTGCCACGTAAGAGAGAAATAAAATATAAAGGTAAACACAACTTTTATATATATATATGATATGAATGATGACTAATCAAAATGGGTTTGAAAAAATATCAAACCTAAGATTTCATGAGTAGCCAGTAGGCCACCCTTTATGGATTGAAGGTTCAACATTACATATGCACTTCGATTGTTTTAACACGTAGCCACTTTCTATATTGCTATCTACATAAGGTAGGAGGAACATTTTGCAATTCGTACTGCAAGAAATTCTTTTCATTTTCAAAAGCCCTTTTGCCACATAAATTTTGACAGTTATTCTTCCTAATTAAGAACTCTGTTCATAAAAAATAATTGTCTATTGTGTTTTGTAGCTATCTAAAGTAGGAGTTACTAATGGGAGACAAAAAATGTTGGTGGTGTACTACCATGGGAGGTGGATGCAAGTATTTGTTAGGTGGAATTTGGAACCGAAAACCAGCTAACATTGACATTATAATGTCCGTACGTTTATTAATGTTTGTTTTGTAATGATAGGTACGCAAGTATTCTTATATGTGTGTCTTCTCATATATCTTTTGTAGCTAAGTTGCTAAGAAAGTTAGCCGCTCTCTTGATGACCTGTAAAAATGGCATAATATTAGGAGGCGGTAGCTTTAAAATATCAACGAAGACATTGCAAGTTGCGTGAGCTACTTATAATTATTCTCATTGCTGCGTGTGGCGATGAAGAAGTAGATAAGGTAGTTGCCGACTTATTAGGGCTTTAGAGAGAAAATGTGATGAGCTTTTTAGGGCATGCACCCTATTTGAGTGAAAGTCAAAAAAATAAAAAAGGGTTCGAGAATATGTAGATACCCTTTTTAAACCTCTCACAGATTTTATTTCTCCTGAATCTTTTGTCTTGGTGCAGCGTTTGGGTCAAAACTAGATTGAGGACATTTTTTCTCTCCCTTTCTTAGCATTAAAAGAACATCATGTATATGAGTTAGAGTTAGAGTTAGGGTCCGTTTGGTAACGCTGTCAGTTTTTGTTTTTTATTGTGTATTTTTGTTTTGTGATTTAATGATGAGCATTTATAGGTTATCTTTGTGCCAAAATTACTAGATCAATGTTTTGGTAAGAGAAAATACACCCATTTTAGTATTTTTAATTTTCTTTTTTCAAATTTTGTAAAAAACTAAAAAAAAAAATTTTAAACAAACGCCGTTTTTTATTTTTTTTAAAAAAAAAAAAAACAAAAACATTAAACATTAGCAAACGACCCCTTAGAGTTAGAGGTAGTGCTAGTAAGGTGAGTCCAACTAATAATTGAAGAGATTGAATGGTGGCTCCAAATCTGTTTTGGCCCCCACAAATGAAATCCTACTATCATCCCTACTTGGCATATTGGTTCCTTATCCAAAAGTATGAAGTTACATTTATAGTTCTCACACTCACTTATACACTCAGAACACATTCGTGCAATTATGAAAATCTTTCTTGCTCGATCTCTAGTGTCCTTACAAGAGGGACCCACACCTCTACCGTGCTTCCGGAGTTGACTCTAATACCACTTGTCATGGATCAATTCCACACATAGTTATTAGATTCGGAGGTAGTGGATCGGCTTACTAAAACACCGTTAACCTCCATTGACCAGCTTCCTTATTCCCTTAAAAATTTGAGAATTTGATGCTACTAGGGCTTGAACCCGAATATTGGATGTGAAATTAGCCTACAAATCTTGTGTTTTGGTTTACCATAAAAATTATATTTAAATTAAAACATGTATGAATGAATATAATACATATAATTTTATAACAACGGTTGAATCGATGAACTGTAAACCGATGCTTTTACCGGTTTGATATAGGGTTCAGTTATGATAACTATAGTTTCACATGCAAAACTAACTAGTCACATTTAGAATTTCTCACACCAACTTATATCTCTTAACGCCTTTTCACAGTACACGTTTGATGTGGAATTTTAATACATATTTGGTGACAGTGACACGAAAGCATGGTTTCCCTTTGTTAAGACATCTATATATGCATTTTCAAACTTCTATATATTATCTTTCAAATTGACGGGTTATAATGCGCCTAACTCTGCTCAGATAAGAATCAGAGCATCATGCTAATTATGATAAACAAAGAAGAAAAAAAAGGCTATATATATATACAAGTATATTTGTAGCATCATTTCAATACGATCCCCCAAATCCAAAGATCTTTGAGGTATGACCCACTTGGAGCTGAATCCCCCCACGGCCTCAATCCATCTATTCTTTGTGCATGATTTCAAATAAGAATTAGAAATGAGCTATATAGACTTCCGGTAGCCTCAGTGCCTTGTTTGGAACTATTGCAGTGAAGCCTAAGAAATATGATCTTGTATTGTAGCCTAGCTTGAAGTAACATGCATATCAGATGTTTTCAGTTTTCACTTCCACCAACACGCTCAGAGAGAGAGAGAGGGCTATGGCTGCTTTACTTTAAGGACAACTAGATGATGCTAATTGCCCAGAAAATCCGAGGCTGATTCGCAAGAGTGACTTAGGGTCCGTTTGGACAGTTTAAATTTTGTTTTTTTTTTTAATTTTATTCTTTTGACTTATAAATAAAAAAAGTAAAAAAATTTTTTAAAAAAATTGTACCAGACCCAATTCACACTAAAAGTTTGAAATGGAGTGGAGTTTCTCAATTTCCAAGGTAGACTCAACTGTTAGTTTTTGTCCTAGTTTTCTTGTAGTTCTGAGTTGTTATGTGAGTTATGTCTCCAGCTCGGTGTGCGTGCTCTCTAGTACAAAGTACTCACTCTATTTATATTTTAAATTAAGAAACGGAAAAGAAAACGAAAAGAAAATAATAAATTATTTGTATATATTTATTTTTTATAAATAAATTAAGAAAATAAAATATTTTAACCAATACCTGTTCATTTTCTTAACTCAACCAAATAAAAGAAATAAATTTAATTCCCTTAGCGTAAATTATTTGAACTATCCACTTTCGTTTGTTTTCTTTTCTCCATTATTTTTCAAAATTTTGTCAAAAATAAATTGCTTGAATTGTCATTTTCCCCCAGACAGGCTCGAATATAATGTCATAATTAAACTCAGTAGAATCCAAAAGCCCTTTTCATGCAAGGTACTAAGAAAACATGCACAAAGAAACATTCACAATCAGTACTGAACCAATTCAACAAAATGCAGCATGTGCCAGTACCCCAGCAATTACCACTAATTACGCATCAAAAACGTGCTACAGTTGATGTATCCGTTTAATAGGGTTTCTCGACTTAGCTTTATTTTTTAATTTATAAGTAAAAAACTAAATTTTTTAATTTTCTTTACTTTTTTATTTATCCTTAATTTATAAAAGTAAAAAAATAAAAAAAAATTTTAACTTTTTAACTTGTAAACAAAAAAATAAATAAAATAAGCTTAAAATTAATTATACTAAACAGACCAATAAATATATATATCTATGGGGTGGATTTTGGCAGCACAGCTTGAGCATGTAAACAGTTGACACCTGCCCCTTACAATTGATAAAGCATTTTCGAGTATCCTCAGGGAGATCTTCTGCCGTGTGATTGCAAGAAATCAAATCAGTACCAGTCCACACGCGTCAGACACCCAAAAAAAAGGTCAGATTCATAGCATGACACGTATATGCATTGGTGGATTGTACATATAGTACACACCGCCATTTCATTCTTTCCATGCATGATTGTTCATGTTGAAGGGGAAACATTTTCCCCAAATAGCAAACAAAACATAAAAAAAATTTACCCAACTTTTTCCCCAAACAACGCTTACTGTCACGGACCAGCAGCAACGACAACATATCATCTGCTTTTGTTTTCATGTTGTCATTTTAAGGGTAAGGAATATTTTTTTTCATGCATTTCTCAAAAGGACATACATATAACCAAGTATATTTAATCAGTGGTTAATCAATCTATATATACATAAGTATATCACATTCTACTCGATTATCCATTGGTAGATTAGTCCAATCTTTGAAAAAAACAAAAACCTTGTTTTTTAATAAGTTCAAGATTTGCATTTCTTAATAGAGTGTTAAGATTTGTATTTTTTGACAAACTCTATCATATTCGTGTTGGATATGAAACTCGTTAAAGATTCTCTACATGGAATAAGATATGGTGCATGCAAGAATCTGTGATGATGGTAAGAGTAGAAGGAGGGAAGGATTCATGGGCCACCATTGTTTCCCATATTTCATGATTAAGGCATGGGGTGTCTATTGAAAAGTTGGTGGAGAAGGATTGAGGGTCTATACTCTAGTATCATCCTCTTTGGAAATACTTTGGATTCTTAGAGATGTTGGTGCCACACACTTATTGGTTGATATGTATGGGGATAGTTCTTGAATTCTTTTGACCTGAAATTAAAGCCATGTTGGTGGAGGAGGATTGAGGGTCTATACTCTAGTATCATCCTGTGTTGGAAGTACTTCTGGATTCTTAGAGATGTTGGTGCCACACATTCATTGGTTGATATAAATGGGGATAGTTTTTGGAATTCTTTTAACCTGAAATTAAAGCCATGTTTGGCTGTACGTGGGATGCGGAGGAAAATGGTATCTACTGCCCTGGAACCCACTCGTATCTGCTGAAACACGGCCTAATGACACATATTAAAGGAAGTAACACTGAATGTGAACATTATAGCCCAAAATACCAAACTTTAGCTGCTTCTTCTTTATTTCTGCTTTTAGGAATCATTTCATCCTATCAGTATATAATTATATGTCGATCTCTTGTTTCTATGAAGCCACACAGTGTGGACGATGTAAATCCATACAATGCAGTCACAAAGTGTAGATATAAGTAAGGATTAAAATTTCGTTTCGAGGTATCGCTTCGATTGGGTTGGAAACGGAAACGTTTTGAAAATATTTCAAAAATATTACGGAATGTTTCAGAAACATTTCAAAAGTGACAAATATTAAATTAGTAAAATTCAATCTTTTATATAAAAATTGTACAACATTTATAAAAATTTTAAATTCAGGTTAATACAACTTATTGTTTTGGTATTTACTGTTGTGTTTTAGTGCATTTTTTTATGTTCCAGTATGATTTGATCATAATAATAGTATTTCGTTATTCCACTAATGTTTTGTTTCGGTCTCCTAAGAAACGGAAACGTTTCGACGGCCGTTTCGATGAAAACAAATGAAAATTTTGTTCCTTAGATATACACAATGCGTGCACACGTATGTATATAGGAGTGTTTGAATTGCAGATTAAAAAAATTGTTATTTTTTAAATGACTTTTCAAAGCTTAAACTAGTTCTAAAGGGGTGTTTGGATTATACATTAAAAAAGTTATAAGTCATAAGCTTAAATTAGTTTTAAAAAGTTACTTTTTTAAATAGTTTTTTAAAACTTAAGCTAGTTCTAAAAGTGACTTTTTTTAGTAGAGAGCTAAACACAATTTTAAAATGTCATAAATTACTAAAAAAAATTGCATCCAAACATTTTCTAAAAGTGATTCTTTTAACCTAAAAGCCAAACACATTTTTAAAAAATCATAAATTTAAGTCATCAACTGCTAAAACAACTGCATTCAAACTCCCCACATACTAATGGTTTCTATATCATGAATGTGTATAATAGTAAAAACTAAATTCAACTGTACTACTATTATCAAATTTTTTCTTTCTTTCTTTTCTTTTCTCTGTGTTTGTTTTATTTGTTTGTTTTTTTCTTCTTTTTGTGGGGCTGTTGTCCATGGTGGACCACCAACATGTATGGTGATGGGGGACTGCAGGGGCTTCCACGTCACTTGGTGGGGACTACTCGGGGACTTCTCGAAATGAAAATTGTGGAGTCTCTCGAATTGGACCACCAGGATTGCCACAGGTGTCATCCAGCTTGCTTTGATTGTGACCCCCACACTCTTGCCATTAGAGACTTCCCCCCTCCCGTATGTAGAAAATTTAGGTACTGTTTTTCCATGTATGATTATTAGTTTGAATTGAAAATTTGAGTCTCTTATGTCATGTTTGATGGAAAGAATGGAAAGTGAGAACAAAGGAAAAATAGGACAGAAGAGAAGGAAACCAAAAATAACTTGCAGGAACATAAAGGAAATGGAAGCACAAGCAAAGAAAATATGTTAGCACGACATTTTACAATTTACACCTTATTAGTGAATAAATAATAAAGACATTAAAGGATGAAAAAGTAAGTTCATGTCTTTTAAAAGAAAGCGAGCTTTTTCCTCCCTCTCATTTGCCCAATTTTGGAGGAATTATATTTGATGGGCCTCGATAAATTTGTATTCTCTCCTCATTCTTATAACCAAACAAGCGACTTTTGTTCCATTGACGTCCTCGCTCCCCTTCTTGTTTGTTCCATTTTTTTTATTTATTTATTTTTTGATATTACGGTGAGGGATTAATCACCTTTTCGGTCTAATCAACTAGGATAACCTTTCGTGTTTTATTTTATTTTCTTGGTATACCAAAAATTGCATTAATAATCACCCATATATAGCCCTGCATATAAAGAATAATTTTTTTTCAAGATACACTAATGCGAGAGAGAGAGAGAGGCATTTTCCAGAGGGTTCCACGTGTGCCCTAGTTTCCGTACGTTCGTCATACATGGGAGGCCAACAGTACACGGCAGGGGCGTCTCGGAGAGGGACCACCGGAGATGGGGAGAGGTCAAATCCGATCTGGAAAGGTCGGAGATCCTAAGATTTTCCGACGCGGTGAGCTGTATTGCACTGCCGCAATCCCCATCCCCTTCCGCCCCTAGATTCCCCCGTCCCCACAAACGCCCCCCTACTTTTATATAATGTATCATTTATGTATACACCATATAATATAATAAGCGTGGGGAAATTTTTTTTAACTGCTTTCAGATTATTTGATTTTCATTTTTAAACTTTATGACATTTAAAATTTACACAATTAAAAAATTTACTCACTAAGTAGCTTTTGTCTTTTTACTCTTTTTTATGTGTTTTTAGGTTTAAAAAAAAAAGTCAAAAACATCTCTTAAAAGTCCATATAAAAAAAATAAATTTTTGATAAACAAGAAGAAGAAGAAAATAGTAACCATGATTCTATTTCGTCATTTCGCTTATCATTATCTCAGTTAAATGGTAATAAATTTTTTTTTTATATTTTAGCCTAAGTTAATTTTAAATAACCAAATTTTTTTAAAGGTTGATATCTGTATTTGCGTCTGATTTCAGGAAACTTTGTAAAGCGAATGTTCCAAAATCATGCGATATAGTCGGTTCATAATTCTTTTATGGACACTTTTTTCCTCTATATCTTTTGATTCCTTCATGGGTAGATGCTCGACCACCTTTTGATTCACCACAACTTTATTCATTTTGCCTTTCTAGAATTTCTGATTAACCAAAATTAGCATTTTAAAATGTTTTGAAAAAGAGTTTATTGGTTAGACATGATTAACCAAAATTAGCATTTTAAAAAAGAATTTATTGGTTAGACATGGTTGAATTAATAAAATCTAAATTCGTCTTCTATTTTAATACCTCTAGACTTCAAAGCAATTCTACTTTGCCACTGACTGTAAAGACTAGGTGATTTAATTATTTCAGTTAGAACTGCATGAACACAGCCTCGAATAGTTAATTATTTTAGTTAAAACTGCATGAACACAGCCTCGAATAGCAGCTTCGAAGGAAAATAATTATTTTTGTTTGACATTCAAGAAAAAAGATGAAAGAAAATAATATAATAATTATTAAAAAGAAAAATGGGGAAAAAAATGAAAAAAAAAAGAAGATAAACAACTTTTCCTTTTTTTCTTTTTTTTTTCTCTCTTTCCTCTAAACTAGAAACCAAACATGAAAAGGAAGGAAAATTAATAATTTTCCTTTCGTTTCCTCAAATTCCAAACAGGAAGTAAAAGAAAAAAAAGGATTGTAACCCTTGACCTAATGGATTTCTTATGGTAGAACTCACAAAAAAGAAGCTACCAAGATTATATTTTCGATCGTTCAAAAAAAAATTTGACCAAAAATGTTTCTTAAGAGCTAGAAGTAAGCTTAATCAATCTCAAACCAGATTGCAGATCCTCTGTTCCAAAACTGGTGCATTGAGTAGAACTTTCGAAACAATTGTTTGTCCACTCAGCAAGGGAAGCAGCTGGTGGTGGTGGTGATTGGAAATGCACCCAAAAAGTGAACAGAGTGTAGCATTCCATGAACAACCAGACACAAAAACAGAGTAGACAAGTTCTTCAAGGATGCAATTTTCCCTTTCCAGCACTAATGGAAATGGAAAAAGAGAACATAAAAAAAACAGTAATTACTATGAAATATAATTGTGATAAGCAATGGCATGAGATTAAAGATGCAGAGTAAATCTTACCCTTTGAATTTCTCTTCCCGCAGTGTTCTCTGTGAAAATTTAAGCAGGTTCAAAGTCAATGGAAAACTCTAGTTATTTCTTGGCAGCAAATCAAGAGGTCGGTGGCGTCCTAGAAAAATCCTTCCTCATGAGTTGTATCTTTCCACAGATTTGATACTAGGAAATCTGCAATTCATCTATAAGGTTTTGTTCTTAGCTGCATTTCTAGTAAGATCAAGAGACATAAGGTGGCCCCATAAGTCTGGTTAGGACCCTCTACATTGTTCTGGACAAGGCCACCTCTCTAATGAAAATGTAAAATCAAATGACAAAAACACTTAAAAATCAATTAGGTAACTTACACTTTCTGAAAAAAAAATAAAAACGAAATAGAACGTGACACTGAGATAAGCTTCGTTGAGTTGATATGACATGCATCCATGTTCATTTCCTGCTCCATATAAATTAAAATGCTGTGATAAATTTCCAAATGTCAAAAACCGGCATTTGTACATGACACCAAGAGGATCATATTCTGCAAGCATTTAACTTGAATACTGAGGATAGAAATGGAAAAATATGGAAGTTTTAAGAGGTGTATTTGGATTGTGCATGTATCATATTACCATGTAAATGTCAGAAAAAAAGGTGTATGCTAGGGGCAAGTTCGGCTGGCAGTTCGGCGCCGCCTAATCGTTGTCACGTCAGTCTGGACCCTCCGTATTTAGTGGGCTTGAACTGACGTGGTGGCGATCAGACCGCACCTATCCCTAGCAGCCCTCCACAAAAATTTAGGATTCCTCTTTGTCCTTTTTTTTTTTTTTTTTTTGTCCTTTTGGTAAATAGCACTATTTCTTTTTTTGTCTCTATCCAACCTCTACTTCTATATAAACCACTACTATCTTCCTTTCTCAATGACTCAAATCACCATAGCTAATATCCTGCATTGCGCTACCTCACAAAACTAAACTCATCTGCTCATTTATGTATGCATATATATAAAGATACATACAAGGAGAGAGATGGAGAAAGTTGTTCTTATATGTGTTCTTATATTTCTCCTCAATCTACTCTTGTACATCTTCTTCAGAAAAAACAAGAGAGACCTTCATAAAAAAGCTAAGCTCCCTCCGGGTTCAATGGGGTGGCCTTCCATAGGAGAAACACTTCAACTCTACTCTCAAGACCCGAATGTCTTCTTTGCTACAAAACAAAGAAGGTTTCTTATCCCCTTTATATGTGATTCTAAGTTCTTACGTTCTCAATTTTAATTGTTTCTTTTCTTGTTTCATATAGTGCATTTTGAATTAATGATGGATATATTTGTTTAGGTATGGTGAAATTTTCAAGACCCATCTTCTCGGTTGCCCTTGTGTCATGTTGGCTAGCCCTGAGGCAGCTCGGTTCGTGTTAGTGACTCAAGCTCGCATGTTTAAACCAAGGTACCCCAAAAGTAAGGAGAACTTAATTGGCCCGTCGGCACTGTTTTTCCACCAAGGAGACTACCATATTCGCCTGAGGAAGCTCGTTCAAGGCTCCTTATCCCCCGAGGCCATCCGTAATTTAGTGGCGGATATTGAAGCCATAGCAGTCTCTGCATTGAACTCCTGGGCTGGCGGTCAGGTCATTAACACATTCCAAGAGATGAAAAAGGTTGGTTTCACTGCATGTTGTTGATGGGTTTCCAACATTCTTCTAATCAGTGAGTTATTTACTTCTGTTTTTCAAATGAGTTTCTAATTAATGCTTTGTCATTTCAGTTCTCTTTTGAAGTTGGTATACTAGCTATATTTGGCCATTTGGGGGCTCGCTATAGAGAAGAGCTGAAGAACAACTACAGCATAGTGGAGAGAGGGTACAATTCACTTCCTAACAAAATTCCAGGAACTCCGTACAAAAAGGCACTATCGGTAAGCAAAATATTTTATCATTTCTAGTTGGAATTTACTTTTACCTTATAAAAATATGGCTTTAAACTAATACACACTCTCTCTCTCTCTCTCTAAATGATGAATTATTTTAAGGCAAGGAAGAGGCTAAGTAAGATTTTGAGCAAAATTATTGGTGAGAGGAAGGAAAAGATTTCTAATGAGAAGGACCTTTTGGGTTGTCTCTTGAACTCTAAAGATGATAAAGGTGAAATATTAACAGAAGATCAGATTGCTGATAATATCATCGGAGTGCTTTTCGCTGCCCAGGACACCACCGCCAGTGTCTTGACATGGATTCTCAAGTACCTCAACGATGACCCGAAACTTCTAGAGGCTGTAAAGGTAAGATCTAGAAGAAACCATATTATTTCTAACTTTCAAAATGGGATCTAGAATAAGCATTCTCTTGTCCCACTTCTTGTCTTGACTTCAAAATTAATATTATAGAACAATTAAGGCTGATGCTGTCATTTGCAGGCTGAACAGAAGGCAATCTACCAATCAAATGGAGAAGGTAATCATCCCTTGACATGGACTCAGACAAGAAAGATGCCAATCACTTATAAGGTGTCTGTAACTGAACTCATTCTTTGCTACTTTCAAGCAAGAACTTGCAGACTTTAATTATGGTAAAACCTGTTTGACCATGTTACTCCCTAACACTAACTATGGACTTTTCAGGTTATATTGGAGAGCTTGAGAATGGCAAGCATTATATCTTTCACATTCAGAGAGGCAGTCGCTGATGTAGAATACAAGGGTAAGATAACTGGAGGGCCAATTACCATAACTTCTCTTTCTTTCTCTTTAGGGGTGAACCCTTAGTTTGGGTAAGTAATTCTTTCTATAAGTGTTTCTCTAGGAATTAACATCTTAAGTTGGAACAGGGTACCTCATTCCGAAAGGTTGGAAGGTCATGCCTTTATTCAGGAATATTCATCACAATCCGGAATTCTTTAGCAACCCTCAGAAGTTTGATCCTTCAAGATTTGAGGTACGAGTTTAGATGAATTGATATGGTCCTAATTTCTGTACTTAATTTCAAGCTTAAGGCTTTTCTGAGTTAAAGGTAAGGTTAAAACTTCTACATGGTAATATAACTATTGCAATTTTGCACTAGTATTTTTCTGAATTTTCTTCATGGTGTTTGTAGATTGCACCGAAACCCTATACATTTATGCCATTTGGCAACGGGGTACACGCCTGTCCGGGGAACGAGCTTGCTAAGCTGGAGATGCTCATAATAACCCACCACCTAGTCACCAAGTTCAGGTATTGTTTCAAAATCTTGTAAAACCACAGTGATAATCTGTGATATAAGATCTGCCACACACAAAACACACACTTCATAACAGAATATTAACCAGTATCCCCTAAATGGTCCCTACAAGGAGATCTGCAATTTGAGACTTCTGCAGCTGGCATAATTGATAATCCTAATAATTTCAAGATTAGACTTTTCTTTCTCTATCCTAAGAATCTTCAATCACATTTTATACATAAAACAGTTATGAGATTGCATGAAATCTAGCAGTCAAAAAAAACAATAATTCAAGAGAGACTACTTTAACAAATATTCAAAGTGATGGAGAAAGACAAAGCAGACAACAAGGCACAAGGAATTACAGTTGGTATAGCCAAATAAGACCATGGTGAGTTCTAAATAGTACATTTGACAAGGGGCATTTTGCTTGGTGTTGATGATTGTGGTTGCAGGTGGGAAGTGGTGGGATCTCAAAGTGGGATTCAATATGGCCCATTCCCAGTCCCTTTACATGGACTCCCAGCCAGATTTTGGAGAGAATCTACCACTTAAAGGCAGCATGGGTGAATGTGATGGAGTATCCCATCCCTTCCCCAAACTTACCTTTTATTTTTGCTCTCTGTTTTAACCCATTCCCTCCAAACTGATCTGGGGATAGAAGATGCCTTCTTCTTTTCTTTCTTTCTTTATATATATATATATATATATTAGGTCCGTCATTTTGATTCAAGAATTTTACTCTCTTCCTGTCTCTTTCAATTTATGTACCTTTCCAACTTGCATTTTGTACGGTTTACATTGATGAATTGGAATTGAAAGAGTTCTAATGGAATGAAAAAGTAGCGTATTAGTCCCGGTGAATTATTCTTTTCTTTTTTCTGGGTGAATTATTCTTCAATGTCTTGATTTTCTTGACTTCTAATATTTTGTCGTGGACTCGGTTTGGAAACTATATATGCACCCCCACATTTAGTTGGGTGACTTCATGTTCTCGCCTATTGCCACGTGTCTCTGTCTATGTATTGCAGTCATGCATGATCATTCAGTTGATTTCTGTTGCAGAGGCTGCAAGTGAGCCGAAGAAGAAGGGTAATTATCAAGTACATCTTTAGCCTTTGAATCCAAGTCAACATTCCCCATACCTAAGGTTAACTCTGAAATATTTCAACCACCATAGAATAACCTAAAAATCCTTAGGAACTACTTCTTTAAGTATCCTATTTTTTAATTAACCTAGGGAGTTTTAATTGTAAATGAGGAGATTTGTCACAGAGGGGAAAAAAGATAAAGAAAATGAATTTATGTCCACACTGGATGATAACTTTTTGGGAACAAGAACATATAACATATGACAACTACTTTCTGAATTGCACAGTCGGGAGGTGGATCAACATACCAGGTCCTAGTCCTAGCGGAACTTATCATCACCCTTTTGGATAGATTTTCCTTACTACCTTACATAATGCATGGAAGAGATCCCCGAAATCTATTATTACTTAGATTGGATGTAAGTTTCCAGTTCATTACATACTTAAGATAGAAACAGGAGGTGTCCATTTTGAAGCCATCATCGATTTTCATCAATACCTAACATCAGGAAAGAAGGAAAAAAAAAAAAAAAAAGAATTCATTCAACAAGTAAATGTATATGGCTGCAACCTCTTCCACCAGAGTTTATACCATGCAGTAAATGGACAAAAGCAAAGTTTGGAATCATAACCAGACTAGCTTAAACAACTTGAAAAGCTGGAGCTCTGTATCTAAATATGGCTGCAACAATCCTTTCTTTATCTCTTGGTTGGAAAGGCTTCCAATAGCACTCCATCTTTACAGATTGAAATGGGGGCACTGCCTGCGCCAGTGCGGAATCATCTCTACTTCAATGAAGAATCATGTAAAGAAGTAAAAACTTAAACATTCATGGATGTATCAGTGCACTGCCAGGATGAGAACTACAAAGTGCATTTTGGATGAGTTTGCAAATGAAAATTATAGCTGTTTCCAGACAAGGGAAATGAACAAGGAATCTCTTTTCCTTTCTCTTATTCTTCCCCTTCTCAATTTCAACCACCAGAAAAATCTCTAGAGCCCGATTTAACCAGAGGCCCATTTCAATGCTTAGCTAACAAACAAAATCCACCAAATTAGATTAAGGCTACTAAGAGATTTACCTTGATTCTATGTTGTTCAGCAACCTCAGATTGTTTATCTTACCATCAATAACCTGCAGCACAGAATCAGAATGTCAATGAACTTTGTTTTAAAATTTTCAGAAACATGTTATTAACACATTTTTAATTCCTAAAAACTGCTATTTTTTCCACAGACCTCAGGCTCATGTTGATGACAAAGACAAACCAATGTAAAGAGGTTATTCTCTTCATCAGACGGTCCAATCTGTCAAAGTATTCTTCAAACTAGAACGCAAAAGTTCTGGAAATAGTAGATGTATTGCAGTTGCATTGCAACTGTGTGCATGGTGGGGGTGAAATAATACTGACATTATGCTTTAAGAAGATAACTTTAGCTTCTTGATCACCAGATCTCTTGCACAATTCTGATAATATTTGCTCTATATAATTGCAGCTACCACATGAAGTAGAATAAAAATCTACCACAACTAATAATCAGTTTGCTTGGCCTTTTCCAAAATACTGAAGAATTCATCCTCAGATCTGAATTCCCTGACACATTTGACCGGACAGAGCTCATCATCTTCATCAGGGAACTCTTCCATTTCTGCAGTTCGGAATGAGTGACAAAATTTCATACAGTCCAACTGTGTGCAACTTTGTTGGTATGGAATTTTTGTTTTCAAACTTCCTAATCTTGTGAGACTTCTGTAAGGAAGTGAATTTGGAACCGTGCAGCGCATTCATGAATTATATTGTCCATATGCAATTTTTCTGAAATTGAACAAGCCTTATAATAAAGAACACTTTTCTTTTGCATAATAACACATAATAGACCTCCATAAGGACAGTCTATATTAGGCTTAGAATAGAGAACTATCAGAGTAATCCTTTGACATGTCTCAGCTAATTCTCTATACAGAAGAACTTCCGATTTTCTTACCTGGTGTAGAGAAATATTCTTCTTAAATATCTCATTCCTAACAAACAAATAACTATCACCGTAAGAAATGAAAATTTTCCGGAAGATCTACATCCATGAAATAAATGATAAATAACACATGCATAAAGCATTTGATTCACATGATGTGTGAAAAATAATTAAAAAGTTCATATAGAAACTAAAATGGGGCATTACAGACAGAGTGTACTGATCAATTCACAGGGACCAACCATTTGGTATGATTCTATGAAGAATTTACACAACAATCATTGCAATTTATTTGTTCCAAGTATCAATAATGAAATATCAATTCAAGAAGAAGTCATCAAACACCTAGTCAGCCAAAAAATCTACAAACGCCAAGAAACTGAAAGAATACCAGTACAGGGCTTAAGTCTACAAACGCCAACCCAGATCAGAACAGGGCTTAAGTCAAGTTTCGAATCCATTAATCTACGATTTATAAAGAATACCAGTACAATCATGAAACTACCATAATTTTACTGATAAAAGTTCAACAAGAAACAGAAGATTGCTGGTTTAAAACACTGGTCACAATTTCTATGCTGCTAGCAGTCACGTATTCGTCACTACCAGCATCGACTAAACTCGCTTCGAAGCAGAATTTGAAGTCAAGAAACTGAAATGAAGATTAAAGAAAACGATCAAGATTGGGAAAATGAAGTAAAATGATTCTGGGTCTTTGATTTGCAATTGTACTGATTGAAAGTGTAAATCCGAAAGGAACCATTAGTTACCAGTTCTGTCTCTGGCAGTGCCCGCGCAAGATATCTGGAGAAGGTTCTGATGAGAGAAGGTCGTGACAGGCCATTATCATTCACACAACGGTCGCGAATTTTTTGATAATTTACTAGATGCAGCCCTATTTTCATTATTTTTCAATCTTGGCCCCATTTTTGTTTATGTTTCAATGAAATGCCTTATTTTTTTTGTATCAATGATAAAGGACTCCCTTCTTCTTTTTTATTTTTATTTTTATTTTTTATGCTTTAAATAGATGTACAGATAGGCAACTCTACACATTCACCAAAGAGCATTTGCCCTTCAACATCATACAATCATTTACGGGAGACTCAATCTACTTACGTCGAGTCGGATTTCATATTTTTGCTATAAAGCCTCAAGTTTTTTAGTGACTACTTCTCAATTTTGTGTAAGATTACTATCTACACAAATTATATAAATTTTATACATTGTATGAATGATGACTACGACTATGGGTTTGGTTATAGGACTATAGAAGTTTACTATATGTAAATATATTTCTGAAAATTTTAAATTGAATGTGCTTGTTAATTAACTATGCAATATTTTTTTTGTTTATTTTGACTAAGCTGCCATCATTAAAAATAATTAAAATTTTCCTATAATCGGCTAATTTTTCCTTTCATTTAGAAAGGTGATCAATATATCGAGTGAAATAACTTAAATTAGCAAGATATGTTGCTTAAATGTAAAAACGTTACTTGATTTTTCACATTATATGGAGACACATAAACATTCTCGAACTATGCATGGAAATGAATCGTCGAGATAATAACCGGTGTAGATTTTATTTTAATTGCGAGATTGGTTGCGTGAGAAAAATAAGTAGAAAATTAATAGGCATTTGCTAAAAAAAAATTATTTTTATTTAATTACGAAAAAAAAGAACAGCTACAAATAATTTTATTTTGCTTTTGTATTATTTTATTATATATTTTTCTCACAAAAATTCAAAATTCAAAACTAGCTGCGAGATTCGTTACGACGACGAAATGCCATATATATGTGGTAGAACTGAACGAGTCACATGTGACGTGTCAAAACAATCGCGGGTTTTTTGGTAATACCACCATAAAGATAACACTTGGCGGAGCCAAAATGGCGAGTACACAATTATGCCATTACATGAGATTGTCGGTCAGGTTGTTACCAGCGTAAAGCTTTGATGCACTGAATACCAGAAACATTGATTTGCGTGCGTTTGCAGTTAATAGTCGGGTCGTCACCCCTACCGTCCCCTATCCATCTGCCTCCGTAATAAATTTCCGTCGAATTCATGGTATCTTCGCTACATACTTGCAATTACACACCGCCTACTGCGCACAACAGTGAAGAGCGAAGCAGCAAATGGCGAACTCGACTCAGCTCAAGTCGGACGCCCTCTTGGAGCAGATGAAGCTCCACCTCTCCACCGACGCCGGCAAAGAACTCGTCAAGAAGATCGGCCTCGTTTATCAGATCAACATCGCTCCCAAGGTCTCTCTCTCTCTCTTTCTCGCACTCCCACATGAATGTACATGTGTGTTTATATTTGTTTCTTTTATTGTATCAGTTTGATCTTAATACTAACCCTAATTCTAGACCTCACGTTTGTTCGTTGCTCAATGACAGAAAATTGGATTCAACGAGGAGAGCTATGTTGTTGATCTGAAAAAAGGAGAGGTTAAGAAAGGTTAGGGTTTCAAATTTCTGATCCCCACTACCGTAATTTTCTTGTGCTATTGTGAATATATGAAAAACATTGTGTGTAAGTATAGCCTTTAATGATTGTTGGATTCATATACATCAAAGAAACAAAAATTCCCAATTTTTATTGGTACAATGCGTTTAAACTTCTAATTTATCTTTGTAATGAAAGTTTGGGTCCGCTGCTGTTAATTTATGATTCATTGATTGTTACCTTGGGGTTTTAGGGCCATACGAAGGTGGGAAGCCTGATGCTACCTTTTCTTTCACGGATGATGATTTTGTCAAGGTTTCCACTGGGAAGATGAATCCCCAAATTGCTTTCATGAGGTGTGATATGTATTGCATTTTTATTTTTATTTTTATTTTTGTTAATTATTATTATTATTATTATTATTATTATTATTATTATTATTATTATGTTTATCTCATTGAAACGCAATTGCTTAACTAGTGTTGCAATACATTGATGGATGCAGGGGTGCAATGAAGATTAAGGGCAGTCTGAGCGCGGCTCAAAAATTCACGCCTGACATTTTCCCCAAGCCTTCAAAGATGTGAGCAAACAAGTCATGGAGTTACTAATGTCATTCAGTTTAGGCCATTTTCATTGTCTCTCAAACTTAGGATTTGCAAACTGAATTATCCCCTCTTTATCAGGAAATATTATCTAAATCCATCAATTACTATCTTTGGTAAATGCCTTGTCTTCATTTATGTAATATTGTACCGGAGGTGAGGTTGTTTCTCTAAAAGCAATTTGAATTTTAAATTTGTGCAGTCTACTTCACTGTCATTTAAGTTTCTATTGTATATTTGCTTAAAATTGTGAATTCCTTAAATCATAATATTTAATTATATACTTCTTCAAGCAATCTGTTTCATCAGTTAGATATTTTTCACTTCATGATGCTGGGTAAGTTGTCAGTATCAAGTAATGCATGTAGATGAAAAGCCTTTTGCTTTACATTACATTTGTTTAACAGGAATATATTTCCTGTTAAACAAGTGAAAATTCCATCGACAAATCTGTAAATTAGTTTATGGTTAGAAGAACTGAATATCTTTTTTTGTAATTTAGGTCTTTATGTAATGATTCACCAAAATTGCTTGGACCATGCCTTATTATTGGCTCTGTCATGTTGATTTTCCCTGTTTGTCTGGTATTATAACTTGGTGAAAACACTGGAACAGCTATGTGTAATAGAGGTCTGGAAACTTTTTTGTGAGTTGCAACTTTTGCTGCTAAAAAAAATGGAGCATGGTAAAGAACGATTAAGGTTTTCCCCAATGCCCAAACTTGATGGAGTTGATACCTGAAGAGGGTCTATGGTTTCTTTTTAAATCTTCTTGTGTTAGCATTGCAGTTGCAAATGCTATGTGCATAGGATGACTTATCAACGAAAAAAATGTTGTGTGCATGGGCTGACTTATCACAAAAATATGTTGTGTGCATAGAGTGCTTCAAAATGATGAAACAAGGGAAGGCATTGTATGTTTGTGTGTGGTGGGGTCAAGGGTTGAAGTATTCTGAAGTGCCTGGTTACAATCAGAGAATGGATTTCCTTTTTCGGAGTTTTCTCATTAAGCTCACATGCAAATCTTTGTGATTTTCCCTATTTGTGTAGAGTTATGGCATTCGTAAGAGGCTTTGAATTTTTGCATTAATGTTGGAAATGGTAGATGATTTTGCCTTTTACCATGTAGCTCACTATAAAGTTTGTAATGGAAAATTACATGCTTATTGAAGCTTACTGCATTTCTTGGGCAGAAAGCAGCAGTATCATTTTTCAGGTGCATTAATGCTCTTAATACAGCATGTGTGAACTGGCAAAATGAACACTGCACTAATGTACTTTCTTTTATGCTTGGATATTGATTCTGATTAACAAGTGCTCACTAAAAAAGAGTATGCTCGACGAGCAGACTGATGGGATTATATTGCACCCTTTGCCTAGAGTTACAGAAATGCTGTAGCATCAGCATTCATACATTGGAGCAAGTTCCTTGTGATGGCACGACCATGGTGAACCATAATGGCCCAGCAGATGATTTGGTTCAAGTATAGGGTGTTCTGCGTCTTGCCTGCAGAGCAAAATTTCTGACGGGCAATGGTGAAGAAACAATATTCTTACATTCTTTGCTGGCTATAGAGAAGAGCAATTCTTGCAGTAGTTGGTTACATTTCCCCTTTCTTCATCATGTTGCTGCTGTAGTTTTAGATTCAGAACACAATTTAGCAAATATTTTTCCTCTGTGCTTGTCTTATAGAGCATGTGTTTCTCCGCACTCGGCAGGCCTCATGGCTACCCCTTCTGGTAATTTCGTGTATGAGCTGTGCTTACTCGTTGGCTATTGATAATGGAGCATATCATCAAACCATCGTCGTCTTTAACGAATAACTATTCAATGGATTGATCTGACAGCTAAAATTACTTCAAAAACTGTTCTTATTTCCTTCGGAATGAAAATCGAACCGCAGCAAGGGACGGAGATCAATCTTTGGTCGTCCCTGTCCATCTCGCTGATTTGGAGTTGGGACCCAGCTGCCGTGTAGCTATTCCAATCATACGGAATGTGAATCCTTCGAACTAGAGACCTTTGTCTTTACAGTATCGCACATCAATTTTTCATACTCCACAAATACATACATAAGTGAAAAAAATATTGTACTCTCTCGTTAGAATTCATTCTCATAAAAAAATGAGTGTGACTAGAATTGAATTGAAATTTAATTTAAATTAAGGGCTTTTGAAAAATAATTTGAAGCCGTCACTTAACTTAATTAAGGTGAGTTAGGTTACCTATAACTAAACACAATTTAAAAATCACACTCATGGTTTTCAAAAAAAAAATTTTGAAAATACTTCCTCAAAAGAGGATTTTTAGGAAAACAAATTGTTTGGCAACTTTTGAAAATATTTAAGCTCTTTTTTTAAAAATAACTCCATTTGATCTTTCGAAATCAGTGATCTAGGTTTGGAGGTTGGTTACGTGTAAGGAAGACGTACTAAATCATCACCCTACCCCGCACTTACGATATCTACATGTCTATTCACTATAGATTCATCCATTAGAGTCTTTAACTAATACATGTCCAAAACTATCCAGTTTAAAAAAGAATTTTGAAAAGAAATTTAATGTGATACATGATATGCAAGTACAATAGAAAGATTTGATTTTGAAAATAGATTTGAAAAGGAGAATTGAAATTTGATATTGGAAAGAAAGTTTTGGAAATAGAAATTTGAAAATAAATTTTTGGAATTGGAAATTTGAAAATAATTAAAGAATTGAAGATTTGAAAAAGGTTATTACCACACCCATGAGGGTTGCCTGCGCATTTCGTTTGGAGAATCAGATCAGTTGTAGTTCAGACAAAATTTGATAAAAAATAGAATGTTTGATTTAAAAAAGAGATTTTGATTTGAACAATGATTTGATTTGAACTTGGAAAAGAAGATTGGAATTGAAAATATTAGACTTTGATTTGAAAATATAGAACTTGGAAAAAGGATTTGGACTTGTTTTGAAAATATTGAGATTTAGGAAACTTATAGTTAAGAAAAATGAGACTTAGGAAATGTTGGTCCAATAGGCAACCCAAAAGGGGGGGTGAATTGGGTTTTTTCGAATATTAATGCAAGTTAAGATTAATTAAAATTAATCTAAACTATATAGCAGTGGATAATCTATGTTCAAAGCAATGTTATCAAGAGAAGTAAAGAAAACAGAGCAATAGAAAAGAGACACAGATTTACCGAGGTTCAACCACAAACCGTGGTCTACGTCCTCACTCCAAGACCTCCTTGAAGCCTTCTTCCACTATGTAATCACCTATTATAAGATGGGCTGCTAATTGACAAAGTGCTCAGCTCACTCTACAAGAACTCCTCACTGAGCTCTTCACTTCCCAAGTGGTTTTGTCCAAGCTCCACTCAAACTTTACAAGAGTTTTGCTTTACACAAGAGAACTCTTAAACTCTCAGTTACAAGTATATAGGAGTATACAACTCACAAACAAACTCTCTAACAAGAGTAAATTTACAATCAAAGCTCACAGATAAAGGTAAGAAGAATATTCAGTGTATATCAATGATTCTTGTCTGTAGTTTTTTCTTCCTCTTGATTCTTGTGTATAAATGCAGTTGGAGGCTAGTATATATATCCTTGCATTCATTCCATCCGTTGGAGGTGGTTGGATATCATTAATGTGCGTCTAATCCATTATAACGTTAAGAAAAATAGCCGTTATAACAGAGGGAGTCGGCTCCATTTTTTGTGGTGTCGACACTTCTTGCTTCTGCATTTACCAAACGATGTTCACTGAGTTCATGAGTCCCCTCTTCATATTGATGAGGCGACTCCTTATTCATCTGTCTTCTTCATATTAGGCTTCTGTTGTCATGAGGCGACACTTCTGCTTCAGATGTCTACTCATTGATCATTTAAACTTCCAGCCTTTTGCTTCTACTACCAGGAGGCGACACTTCATCTTCATGTATCCGCTCATTGATCATTTAAACTTCCAGCCTTAGCATCTGTCTTCATGAGGCGACACTTTATAACAATGCGTCCTCTTATTGATTATCTTATCTTCAAGCCTTGGCGTCTATCTTCATGAGGCGATGCTTCATAACAATGTGTCCACTTATTGTCTATTTGGTCTCCAGACATTTTGCTACTGAGATCAAGAGGCAACACATTATTTCCATGAGTCCCCTCATTGTTCAATATATCTTCAGGTCTTTTACGTCTGTGATCAGGAGGCGACTCCTCATTTCCATGAGTCCCTTCATTACCCAGAATTCAGCCTTCAGATTTCTATTGATCAAGCTTATCAAAGCACTGGTATAAGTACTTCAAGGAGTATGTCTTTGGGGTATGATGATCAATCAAATCTTTCTAACTCGTCAAAGTTAACTTCTATTCAATTTGGATTGAATCAATCATTGGATGTTGATCTTATTCTTGAAACTCAAACTGTCAAAGCTTCATTAGATCAATGCTGAACTTTTCTTCTTCATTTACAAAGCTTCTTCAATCATTGTAGAACATCTTTTTCAATGCCAAGCTTCTTCAATTGTGTAGAGCTTCACAATGCTTCAATTCTGATTTCCTCTCTTTGATAGCAATTTTTCATTCTTAATTAAAGATCACTTCACTGAGACCATTGCAGATTTGATGAAATCTTTTCACACATCCAATCTTCATTGACTCTTTACACTGTAGAAGAATTCTTCACTTGGATTCCATGTAGAGATCAGAAATTCATTGTGAGCCGTCTTCCCAGCAACTTCAATCACATTGTCTTGAATTGGTCTTAAGCATACCAGATGAGATCATCTCTTGAGCATTTTTCAAACTCTTCAACAACCAATTCATCTTCAACTGAGCATTACACTTCTTCAACTGATCTTTGCAAATTCTGATGAGATCTTCTCTAGGTATTTACAACATCTCCATTCTTCATCTTTAACTGAACATTGCACCTCCTCAACTGATGAAGTCTTCAATCTATCTTGCAGATCTATTTTCATCGAAACTATGCACACTTGAAAGAAGCTTCAATTGAACACCTTCAATCTCTTCGAATGTAAGACATTTGCTTGAAAAAGAGATAGGCATCTTTTTCAGTTTGGTTCATTGCATAGCCCTTTGAATTCATTACTTTTTTCTTGAACTTGTTGTGCATTCTTCTTGGTATGTATTAGACTTAAGATTCAACTTTAAGTCTTAGTTATGCGCTTTGTTAATTTGCACACTAAGTAGATTCATTAGTAACATAACACCAGGTTTAGTTATCATCAAAATCAACATGAAAATTAACCTTGAGTCAATAAGGATCAACCTTGACTCAACAGGAAAGACTTGAGGTTTAAAGAAAATTAGACTCCAATGTTGGATTTGGAAGATTAGGGAAGAAAGATTGGATTTAGGAAGGGTTCAAATTAGAGAAGTTTCAAAATAGGAAAGTTTTGAATCAAGAAATAATTAAAATTGAAAAGTTTTGAAATTGGAATGTTTTGAATTTAGAAAGTTTTAACTTAAGAAAGTTTCGAATTTAGAAAGTTTTGGATTCGGAAAGATTTAAGGCTTAGAAAGTTTAGAATTTTGAAAAGATTCGAATTTAAGAAAGTTTACAAAATTTAGATTTTGAAAGTTGAAATTTGGAAAGGTATAGAATTAAGAAAGATTAAGAAGCTTAAATGTTAAGAAAATATTTGCAAGTTTAGGTTTCGAAAACTTAAGATTTAGGAAGGTATGAGATTAGGAATGATTGGATTAGGAAAGATTTGACTTAGAAAATATTGAGATTATGATTTTGATGTAAAAATGTTTTTAGGAAAGAAAATTAGGGTTTTCTAATCGTTGGCTCTAGTACTTAACTTGGACTCCAAGAAAAGATATTTTGAAAAGTGAAACTTTTTAGAGGGAAGATTTTTGGGAGGAGATCTTAAAAAGGAGTTTTTGGAAAGTACGTTTGAAAAGAGTTTTTGAAAAGGAAATTTTGGAGAGAGTTTTTATGAAGGAAATTTAAGGAACATTTTTAGAAAGTGAATTTCAGAGAGAGCTTTTTGGAAAAGAGTTTTTAAGAAAGTGAATTTTGTGAAGAGAAATTTTAGAAAACAATTTTTGAAAAGGAGATTGGAGAGAGTTTTTAGAAAGTATATTTGAAAAGAGATTTTAGAGAGGATTTAAAAAGAAGATTTTGAAAAGGATTTAAATAAAAAAGAGGTTTTGGAAAGTAAGTTTGAAAAACAATTTGGAAATGGATGAATTTTTGCGAGCCTTTAAAAATATCTCACTTTCCTAAAATAATTCTAACCATAAGAAGGTTAGAACCATTTTAGGATTGTAATTTTGAAAACAACAAAGATTTGAAAATATAGACTATATTAGTCACTTTAAATGTAACACTTTCCTAAAACAACTCTAACCATGAAAGGGCTAGAAACACCTTAAGATTGTGATTTTGAAAATAAGTTTTGAAAAATAAGATTTTAATTCAAGTTTTGAAAACGGTTTTGATGCAAGTTTTGAAAACAGATTTTGAAGAGATGTATGATCATGATATGCACAATACAAGTTAAGGTTGTGAACATACAAGGTTAAAGGTTTCGCCACATACTCAAGGGGGCCAAACCTACGTGGTTTTCGGTTAGACTAAGAGAAAGCCCCCGACACGGTGACTTTCAATAGCCTAATCCTGCATATGAACCGGGGAGTTCCTTATTTTAAGCATGCAAGAAAGGAGGGAGGAAGGGGGGGAAAGAAGATGGGGGATTAAAATAGAAGAAAACTCAAGTGAGTTAGGAAAGAAAAGAGAGAGGGGGGAATTGCGAAATCGTAAATAGGAAGCCTACCTTGTGTCTTTTTTTATTTCCTTTGCTTTATTTGCCTTGCTTTTCTTGCTTTGCTTCGGTCTTCGCCTTGATCTTCAAGAGCTTGTTCGGATCTTCGAGAGCTTCAGAATAACATCACTTCAAGTCTTTAATGGAGATTTTGGAGCCTAGTATGTGAGTGTAAAGGGATGTATATGAGGGTATATGAACTAGGGTTAGTGTATGGAGGCTACAGTTTGGAAAACCTAAAGGAAACTAGGGTTTGGAGAGGCTAGAGCTCTGTGTATTGAAGAATAAGGTTTTTAGACTGAGTTTGCGGACCCTTTTCACGTTGGAGGAGGCTCTATATAGATAGAGGATTGACCTGACGTCTGTTGCAGTGGTGCTAAGCAAAATTTTCCCCTAGTGGCGCCAGCCACTTAGAAAGTTTTAAGGTCGGCAAGCAATGTATTTTCAGAAGATTTGGGCGGTTGTAGTAGTAACTACCATGCAAATTTTAGCCTGGCTTCACTAGGAGTAACTCTGGAAGATCCGGGAATGATTTAAGGGGTCGGGAATGGCCCATAGGGCCGAAAAGGGATAGGAACCCTTAGAATAGTATTCCAAAGGTAGTAGACTTGAAAAATGATGATGAGATATGTTGGAGGGGTTGACCGAGCCATTAGGGGCGAAACGGTCAATCGGGCCGGAAAGCTGCCGGGACAAACTCGAAATGTCCCGGAAGAAGACTCTAGACTTGAAAACATTACCTAGAATGTCCCAGGAGGTGGATGATTTGATACTCAGAGCTGGTGTGGTTGGAAGAGGTGATTGGCCCGCCAAGGGCAAAACGGTCATTTTGTGTCGAGTTTGCTGGAATTGACTCAGAATGATCCGAAAATGTATTGGAAGGTTGGGGATACTATCAGAAGCATCCCCGGGAGGTTGCCGGTTTGATACCCAAAGCCGGTATGGTTCCTGGGGTACTCCGATGCCTAGAGACAAAATGGTCATTTTAACCGGAAAGTCTCGGAATCGGCCCGAAACTAACTGGAAGGCACTTAATCATGTCGGATTGTCTTAAGGACAATCTTGGAAGGGTGAAATTATTGTTATGAGGACTTATGTACTTTCTTAAGAAACGTGCCGGAAATGGCTCTAGGAGCAGTTTGGTTATTTTTCATTGGAGTGGGCTAGTAGACACTAGTGTTGATCTCGGTTTTGAGTGTTTCCATCACTCTAACAGCGGTCCCGTGACATAGGGGTTTGTTGGTAATTCCCTATATCGACCTGTTTACGAGTGTTTCTGTTACTCTGACGGTTATGATGTTTACGAGTATTTTCGTTACTTTAACGGGGTGCGATCATTCCAGAGACTGCTTAATCTCGGGAAGCTGCTAGGTGGACTTAGCGCTTAAGGAATTAACTTTCTCGGTAGGCGTGCCAAAATGGACATTTCTTCATTGGCGGGCTAGCAGGTGTCAAAGGTGGACCATTCTACCATGTAGGGGACTTGGCGTCTCGACCCGGTCAACGGGTTTGAAGGGATTTACCGCTCCGAAGAGTTCTATCGGAAACATGCCGGACATGATGGACTTACCGCTTTGAGGAATCAACTATCTCGAAAGGCATGCTGAATTTAATCGGAATTGAAATTGGAATTGGACTGAAATTGGATTAAAAAGGAAACTTATCATCTTCGAGAAGACATGCCCATTGGAATTGGACTGACAATGTCCTTAAAGGTATTTTGGTCATTTTACCTCTATTTGGGCCCAATGGGTTTGCGAAGTGATTAATTGATGGGATTAAACTTAAAAAATTGATTTAAATTAAAATATGTCCATATTAGTTTGAATACAAATTTAAACGAACCAAAGACTGCTGAACGAGTAAAAATGAGGTGCTTTTACATACAGTATCGTGCCTTACACGGCCAATTGACAATGGCTTTGATTAGCAAATATGAATCAAACAATGATTTGCTCATAATGATAAATCGGATTTGATGGGACTAATGTTCCCGTATCAATTTGATTTAATTTCGTTTCACACATATTCCTCAATGGGTGTGTTCACTTTTTTGTGAGGTGAGTTCAAAACAAGAAAATAGAAGTGGATAGCAAAGGAGTGGAGGATGACTTTTCTCCACTTCCTTTCATTTATCTGTTTCGCCTTGTCCTTCTTCCCCACCATGTTGCTCGCCGCCGCTCCTACTTTGTTATTTCAGGTATGGCGCGTGCACCTGTAGTGTAATCATCCTCGTCATCTCTCTCTCTCTCTCTCTCTCTATATATATATATATATAAACACTTGTGTAGGATTTGATGATCATCATCACGCTATTAGGGGTTTAACTGGGAATCAAGCAATAAGCAGGAAGGATGGTACAACTCGCTTCTTAACTCTATTCCAGACGTGGCTAGTGCTGGAATTACCCATGTTTGGCTGCCCCCACCCTCTCACTCTGTTTCAACCCAAGGTAACTGCTATATATACTTTCACCATTGTTGGTCACTTCTTTGCTATTATTGTCATGCCATGATGTTCATCTTCATACATCAAATGGCATGATCAATGAATGTAATTATGGTGAACTCTTTTGACTAATGAATTATGATGGACTTACTCCTCATGATTATATATTTTTGTATGCTTTGGGAATTTGGTATTCTACTTTCTCTTTATGCTAATCATGGGTAAATGTTGGTAACGTTGTGACAATAAGTGTGCTGTGAACTTAACGAAAACAATAATAGTTTTGAACCTGGCAATTTAAACAACTTTATTTTTAGAAATCGCCATAAGTTGAAGTTTCAAAATCCAATGCAGCAAAGTTTGCCATTTCTTTTTCATTGACCAGTGCCAGAAGTTGTGATGCAGTCTTTGAGCTGGAAAACACCAAAGTGAACTTGTAACATACGATGGCTTCTGAGTTTCTGGTTCAACTATAAAATAGCCAATAGATGATGAACATAAAAAAGTCCCAAGTTGTTTTCTCCCCTGTTTTCTCAGGGTGTATGCCAGGAAGATTGTACGATCTGAATGCATCCAAATATGGAAACAAGGATGAATTGAAAACATTGGTTAAAACTTCCCATGACAAGGGGATTAAGTGTGTTGCTGATATAGTAATAAACCATAGATGTGCTGAAAAGCAAGATAGCAGAGGGATATGGTGCATCTTTGAGGGAGGAACTCCTGATGACCGTCTTGATTGGGGGGGCCGTCATTCATTTGCAAAGACGACACTCAATATTCTGATGGCAATGGGAACTCTGATACTGGAGACGACTTTGCAGCTGCTCCTGACATTGACCATCTTAATCCGAGGGCACAAAGAGAGCTGTCAGATTGGATGAATTGGCTCAAGACTGAAATTGGATTTGATGGGTGGAGATTTGATTTTGTCAAGGGTTACTCTCCAAGTATCACCAAGATCTATATGCAGAATACTTCCCCAGACTTTGCTGTTGGGGAGTATTGGAATTCTCTATCTTACGGGCAGGATGGAAAACCAGACTATAACCAGGACCAGCACAGGAACGAGCTGTTTCAATGGGTCCAGACTGGGGGAGGGGCTGTCACAGCATTTGACTTCACAACCAAAGGGATCCTTCAAGCTGCAGTCCAGGGTGAGCTGTGGAGACTGAAGGACTCAAATGGAAAGCCTCCAGGAATGATAGGAGTTCTGCCGGAAAATTTGTAACTTTTATTGACAATCATGACACAGGATCTGCTCAAAACCTTTGGCCATTCCCATCTGACAAAGTCATGCAAGGATATGCTTACATTCTCACACACCCCGGGATTCCATCGATGGTATTGTGCATTACTCTTTGGAATTTGAATAAAGTTTGTAGGAGGTTTTTTTTTTGTTGAATCTGCTGCTTCTATATCTTGCCGTTTTATGACCACTTCTTTGAGTGGGGCCTGAAGGATCCAATTGCTAAATTGGCTGCAATTAGGAGAAGGAATGGAATCAGTGCAACAAGCAAAGTGCAGATTATGGCTTTTGATTCTGATCTCTATGTAGCCATTATAGATGACCAAATCATCGTCAAAATTGGCCCAAAGCTTGATCTTTGAAATCTTATTCCGCCTAATTTCCAGGTTTCTACCTCTGGTAATGACTATTGTGTATGGGAGAAATAGCACAAGAGCTGTTTGTTGAAGCTCACCAGAAAGAATAATGAGTAAAAGCTTCATATGGACTCAAGAAACTCCACCTATATATGAGTCTAATTAACATATCTGCTGCCTCTTACATGTATCTATTGCTATTTCTTCCATTGTTTGCACATCATCTTTAAGAGTTTTGCTTTTAGAGATACTGACAGTGTAGAGCAGAGAAACCAAACCCTTGTCATCGACTCATAGCGAAAAGTGTAGGATTAAAGTTCAAATTAAGGTGAATGCTTGCATAGGCCCATTTGATACGGCTTATTTTTAGTTTTTTTGAGTTTAATTTTTTAATTTTTTTTTTTTGCTTTTATAAGTTAAGATAAATAAATAAATAAATAAAAATTAACTTTTTAACTTAAAAGTACAAAAAATTAATCCAAAAAAACTTGACAAAAAGCCTTGGTCAAACGAACATATATATTTGCTTGACCGTAAAATACAAAGATCGCCCGCTCCATGATATACAAGGATTACATGATACATTGCTTTCTAAGTTAATGATATTACTATATTTATTTTTACTCAAGTTAATCATCATGAGCTGATAATTCTTAAGAAAATTGAGGTACAATCGGGTCAAATGGTCCGAAATGCAAATGGGTACAGTCCATGCCCGCCCCTCACTATCCAATTATTGGGGTTGACGCGGCCAGCCGGTAATCGGTGATTAGTAGGTGATTTGTCTCCGTGGAAAACCCTAATTCCGAAACCACAACGCTCAAAATTTTGAATTTTGAAGTTCGCGCTCTTCGTGGTTCATATCGCCGAGCCATCTGATCAAGCAACCCTCATTACTCATTAGTCATTTCTCTTGCATTTATCTAGACAATCTCTGTATCTATCAATCCCAAAGGTAACAACAACAACAGCAAATGGGTGGTTCTCACAGTCGCGAAGATTTGGAGATCTCAGATTCCGAAGAAGAAAGTGAAGACGAAGAAACTCCCGATGAGGAAGACGAAGAAGAGACCTATGAAGACGTCAAAGAAGGTGAAGACGAACAGAGATCTTCAGGACGCAGAAGACCCAAAACCCCATCGTCTCTGGATGAGGTCGAGGCCAAGCTCAGGGCCCTCAAGCTGAAGTACCCTTCCAACAACCCAAACCTCAAGAACGCCGTGAAGCTCTACCTTCACGTCGGTGGAAGCACTCCCAAATCGAATTGGATCGTCTCCGATAAAATCACCTCCTACTCCTTCGTCAAAAGCTCCCAAGTCGACGCCTCCGACGGTGAGGAAGACGAGGATGATGAAGAAGTTGGAGAATCGTGGTGGTTCTTGAAGGTTGGGTTGAAGGTTCGTGCCAAGGTCGGTACAGACATGCAATTGAAGAGTTTTGGAGACCAACGTCGCGTCGATTTTGTGTCTCAGGGAGTTTGGGCGATGAAATTCTTCAGTGAGGAAGATTACAAGGGATTTGTCACCAAATTTCAAGGTTGTTTGTTTGAGAACACTTATGGGATTGAATCTACCGATGAGAATAAGGTTAAAGTTTATGGGAAAGATTTCATTGGGTGGGCTAAGCCGGAAGCTGCGGACGATTCAGTGTGGGAAGATGCCGAGGATAGTTTTTTGAAAAGCCCTGGCTCAACGACCCCGGTGAGAGCGAATCAAGATTTGAGGGAGGAGTTCGAAGAGGCGGCAGAGAATGGTGGGGCGATACAGAGCTTGGCATTGGGAGCATTGGACAATAGCTTCTTAGTTAGTGATTCAGGTATTCAGGTTGTTAAAAATTTTAGTCATGGAATTCATGGGAAAGGCGTTTATGTGAATTTTGGAGGTGGGAGTTATGGAGGCCGGTCAAATATGGTGCATTCGACCCCGAAGAAGGCTCTTCTTATGAGGGCTGAAACTAATATGCTCCTAATGAGTCCCATGACTGATGGGAAGCCGCATACAAGAGGGCTACATCATCTTGACATTGAAACTGGTAAGGTTGTTACTGAGTGGAAGTTTGAGAAAGATGGAACCGATATAACAATGAGGGATATTACAAATGATAGTAAGGGAGCCCAAATGGATCCATCAGGATCAACATTTTTGGGATTGGATGATAACAGGCTTTGTAGGTGGGATATGCGGGATAAGAATGGGATGGTTCAAGATCTTGCTACTGCTAGTGCCCCTGTCTTGAATTGGGCCCAAGGGCATCAGTTCTCTAGAGGAACAAATTTTCACTGCTTTGCAACTACTGGCGATGGCTCAATCGTTGTTGGTTCTCTTGATGGGAAGATCAGATTGTATTCGAACAATTCTATGAGGCAAGCAAAAACTGCTTTTCCCGGCCTTGGTTCACCAATAACTCATGTGGATGCCACCTTTGATGGAAAATGGATATTGGGCACAACAGATACCTATTTAGTCCTTATCTGCACCCTATTTACTGACAAGGATGGGAAGGCAAAAACTGGTTTTGCTGGTCGTATGGGGAATAGGATCTCAGCTCCGAGATTATTGAAGCTGACTCCTCTTGATTCACATATGGCTGGGGCAAACAATAAATTCCGGGGTGCCCAATTCTCATGGGTATGCATACATTTTGCCTTACTTATGTTATGATGCTTGTTTTTTACCCCTGGTAACTTGCAGCTTGACGTAGCTCAGTTATTGAATTATTGTCCTTGTTATTTGTTACTATCTTTTCCCTGCTACCTTGCAGCATATATATGTCAAATTGCCTTCTTAGTTTAGGTTTGGTGAGTGCCATGCTATTGTTTCTAGTTCTGCATGATTCTCTTTAGTCAATGCTGAAAAAGATTGTGCATTTCAATGATTTTCCATATTCTTGATTGCTAATTATATTATGAGAAATAGTTTTTGTTTCATTTTTGTTTGTTGTCATTGTTAAAATTCTGATGCATAATATGGGATGTGCATATGATAGGCAAACATTATGGGTTCATAGTTGATGGTTCATCAGGGGATGTCTTTGTGCAATGACATGAGACTGCATAATGAGTTTTAAGGAATATTGTTAGGATTAGATTGGTTGTCTTAATAATGTGAATGGGGCCATCTTATAGTTGGTCCATATACAAATTAGAAACTTACGCATGTTTGGTGGTAAAAATGAAACAACTCAAAAATATATAAAATTTTACTCTATGGGAATTCAAATTCTGTCATTATTTTTAGAACATAGTATTAGGGAATACCTAATCTAAACTTGGGAGATTGAAAATCTGCTCTTTTGGAAGCCTTGAATTAACACATTTGCAAATTTGTAGATTTTGAATTGGTTAATTCAAAATGGAATGGAGCAATTAATGAATTAAGGCCATTTGCCCAACCAAATGAGCCCTTTCAAATTGGGTTATCCAAGATCATTTATTTTACTTAGAGCTCATTCAATGGAGAGTTGCCTCATTTGGTGTTGTTATTCTGTGGATTTTAGGACCAACATTAGAAATATTTAGTCGTTACCCTTGCATGGTGTCACTGATGTATATTGCCTGCAATTGGAAATCAAGGAGTTTTAGGACTGCATTTTGATTTGGTGGTCAAACGAATACACCTTTCTGAACCTTAGTTTCTACTTGGTGAGTCTAATCTTATTGACTCGGTTAAAACGTTATTTGTAGCTGGCTGGGTTACAAATTTTCCTGCCCAATGATTCAATTTTTTTTTCTCTGCAGTTATGCACTTTGCCTCAATCGCAATGTTTCTAGTTCAAAAGATTTTTATACTGCCAGATCCATTTTTGAAATAAAAAAATACTAGACACACATTATTATGTTTTTTCTCCAGATAATCAAATGATCAATTAATATTTGAAAGAGGATTGCTTTCATATTATTGTTTAGTGATCAATATCCATGAGGCTTCTAGCATTTTTCATTTGAAAGACGCAGCAGAACTATGTATCTAATGGCTTACTCTTTGAATTTACTAAATCAGGTTGCCAAGCTTTCCAAATCCTTCAGATTCTTTTACCTGTTGTAAAAGAGCTTTACGATTCATCCATTTACATGTTCAAATAGAAATGCTCAGTCACCATTGCCGTTTCTTTTTCTTTCAACTTTTTTTAAATTTTTTAAAGTACCAATGTCTAGACATTATTTATTTATTAAGGGAGAAGCATGTGTCATTGATGTAAGACAGGTTCCAGTAGAGTTCTTAAATAAATTGAGTTATCAGATTTTGAAGAAGTGAGGTGGTCGACTTTTAATAAATAAGGCATAACTAACCATATAAGCTATGGCTCACAAAATGTTCTACTGTTTGACGAGAGTTGAGCAACTGTTGATGAATCATCCAACTGTCAAGAATCTTCTGCCAGCTGGCTTATGTATTTGTTTTGATTGTTACAAAGCAGAAATTTTCACATGGGAATATTCAAGCCAAGGATAATGCTCAGATTTCATTGCATGGCGTGAGGATAGAGGCTTTGATAGATAAGCCTCGAGTTTAATAGCAAGTTGTGAGAATTAGATTATGAGTTGATTTGATATTTCCTTTCTTATCTTTTATTGTTTCTTGAAACTATAAATACATATGTAATACTCTAATGGATTCTAAGGAACCCTAGTGGATTATAGGGCAGCTTAGGATGAAGACTTTGACTTCCTACCTTCCCACTTCTTATTCTGCGTTAGACGGTAGCAGAATATAGATTGCCTTGGTTGATTTCTTACTGGCAAAAGGATAGCAATCCCTTTAATAGTGTGCCCTATGGGGGCAGAGCGCTTTCGAGAATAATAGACTGCGATTGTAGCAGAGAATTAAAGATCGTGATTATAGCAGAGTTACCAATGTACTGTACAAGATTAACTCGCAATATGTGTTGACTCAAGGTTGATTCTTATATTGATTTTGATGATAACAAAACTATGTGATTGTTATCTAATGATTTTAATTGAGTGTGTAGATTATATCATAATTATTTGATAATTAGAAAATGTTTGAGTTGATTGGTTGAGTACCCAATAACAAGATTACTGAGGTAATTTTATTCTTGAAGAGATTGAAGATGCTTAAGAAGTTTAACAAGTATTGAGAATAAAGATGCAAGGTTTAGAATTCTATCATGGTGATCTGTTTTGGAAACATGGTGATTGATAGAAGAACTTGAAGATTGATAGAGGAACATATTGGATTAACTCTGTTTCAAAGTGAAAGATCTTATGAGAATTCAAAAACTTCTTCACTATGAAGACCCTCGATCTTCATGGCTATATTAATACACTAAAACAACAAATGCATAAGAAAAGGGGAGCAAACTTCTGTTTCAATAAGTTTTTGCTTATCACATTGGAAGATATTGAACAATTTGTGTTGAGAAGTTTGTCAAGAAGGATCAAAGGTTGATGAGCATGACGGGTTAACACATTCAACAAGTTCATTCTATAGATTGAAGATATTCAAAATATGAAGAAAATCGGTAACAAGAGCTTATAGTTTCTACATTGAACATATTCAAAAGTAATAAAGACCTATTAATAAGAAATCACAAGACTTGGAAGTTTCATTGAAGATTATGTTGAAGTCTTGAATAGATTGAAGAAGTTATGTTGAAGAATCCTAAAAGAAATCAAGTTGATGGAGATTAAGTAAAAAATTTGAAAATGTTTAAAGAAGGATAGAAGATTAGTTAAAGAAAAGAGATCTCAAGTCTTGGAAGCTCTCTTGAAAATTTTGACGAAGACTTAGATTAATGGAAGAAGTGATGTTGATTGAAAAACTGTACAAGTAATCAAATGGAGTGAATTTATCTCGAAGAGATTGAAGGGGTTCTTGAAGTCAACATATCTTGAAGAAGTATTTTCAAGTCTTAGAAAGCTTATTTGAATGACTCTTGAAGAACTTGAAAAAAATGGAGAAGATTGGACAAAATTTGCAAAAATCAAGTTTTTTGAGCTAATGTGTCGACACGTGAATTTGAAGTGTTGATACATAAAAATAGTGGCCAAAATTTGAAAAATGGATGGTCATGTATCGACACATAAAAGTCAGGTGTCGACACATGGAGACAGTGAACAAAATTTGGGAAATGCAAACTTGATGTGTCAACATATGAAGCTAGGTGTTGACATTTGGGCTCCAACGGCTATATTTTTTACCGTTATAACTGTGCAATCTTGTATCAAATGATCTCCCATTTACCACTAACGACCATAATCAACTCAAGGCTATATATCGAAGATTCCTAATTTATATATGAAGGAAAAGAACACAAGATTAAGTGCTAGAAAGTGAGATTTAATCTCCTACATCTTAGGGTCCGTTTGGTAACGCTGTCAATTTTTGTTTTTTGCTGTGTGTTTTTGTTTTGTGTTTTTGCTGTGTGTTTTTTATGGTTTGATGATGAGCGTTTATAGGTTATCGTTGTGCCAATAATACTAGACCAATGTTTTTGTAAGAGAAAATACACCCATTTTAGTGTTTTTAGTTTTCTTTTTTTGAATTTTGTAAAAAACTGAAAAAAAAAAATTTAAACAAACGGCCTTTTTTGTTTTTTTTGAAAAAAAAAACAAAAAATGTTACCAAACGAGGTCTTATACTCTGTTTTTATTCATTTGGGAGGTTTTTGAATGAGCTGAAGATTTATTTATCTACTCTTTGAGAGAGAGTTATTCATTGTACCACTTTTATCTAAGTTTGGGTGAGTTTGTAAACTTGTGAGTTTGAATGTAGTTTGGAAAAAAAAACAAGTAAATTTAAGAGAAATTTGGACAAAATTTCTTGTAAGTTTGAGAAAAGTTTGGACAAAATCTCTTGAGTTTTGAGAACTTGGAAAATAGCTCTTGTAAGAAGTGAGTTGGGCACTTGGAGCAAAACTAGCAACTGTGTAAGAGATTTTATATAGTGAAATACTTTTGAAAGAATCAAGGAAGAGAGGACGAAGGCAAGGTTGGTCGAACCTCTGTAAATCTGGTGTTGTTCATTTCTTGCTCTATGTTTCCTCCTTACTTACAATACCTGCTTGCATTAAATTATATAATTTGTTTACTTGAGTTATATTTTGATTAGTCACTGTTATATTACTCAATCAGTTTTTAATTATATTGTTTGATATAAATTCCGTAAAACCCAATTTACCTTCCCTCTTAGGTTGCCTACTTGGACCAACAATATGCAATATAATACTTGCAAAACTTGATCAAGACATAGCTGTTGCCAACAATAATTTTGCTGACGATAGATACCATCTCCAAGCTCTTTGGCAATACGAGACGATAACCCCACATAGGCAACTCACTTATGTGGACTGTTCCAGAAACAAGTCAGATGGATATGCCAATGATGTATGTCGAGTTCTTGGAAGAGTGTTTGCAACAATCCAAGATTATATGTCGGCAAGAACAGCCTATGCAAATCATACTTCCATGACAGAGTATTCGGCAGTAGCATTGTCAGAGGGAAACATGACAACCACTGTAGATGTGAGATCATTGAAGGAAATTTTTAGTGTGGAGAGGTTATACTTATCGAGTTTAAAACTACATTCACTCTTTCTTCAATCAAGACAGTTGTTGATATTGAGATCAACAACACTACGCTCGAGAAGCGCATCAACGACAGGCATGTGAAGAAACTCATTGAGCTGGATAAAGCATTAGCCAAGTAATATAACTTCTGATGATAGATTCTTAATCTCATATACCATTGGTAGATATTACAATGATAAAGTGCTTCCTACAATTGTTCCCATGGAGTCCAATCATCATTTCATTCTACGGCAGTTATGGATTGATGGCAGAAGAGCAAAGTACAAACTTGGAGAGGCACATTTATACATTCAAAAAACATGGGCAGATGATTTGCCTCTAGGGTAGAGACTTCTTTGAGAATATTCACATTAGCACTAAGACCATGGCTAACCAACAGTCTAATAGACCAACCACTCATGGACATTGAGCAATGCAACACATGCAAGTAGCTTGCAAGCAAATCACAGTTGATGGACCAGTTGTTCACGAACAACCAACCATTCACTGCTCAGGAAGAAGTCTCTACTGAGCATGTGGAAGAAAGGTATTAAGCCAAACCATGTCCACACAGGCCTTTATTGAGGTGTTACAAAATGGTCAAATGCCGACCTAACACCAAACATGCTTGAAGGTATAATTTGAGCATCCACATGGTCGACTACTTCAATAGTGCTTTGCAGAGGTAGAGCCAAAATATGAATTGCCTCTCCCTAAAGCCATTGTTGACTCAACTTTTGAAGTTAGGAGCTGAGAAGATCCACCCAAAGCTTTAAAGTGGAGGGGAAAACTTGAACTTTGAAAACTCATGTTCTGGAATGGGAAAAGGTTCAACAGGTATTTTATAATGATCCACCACAATAGAATCTCTCTCTTCTCAATTGCACTACTGCTGATGCCTTAGTGCCAGATTGGCATTAACTCGGTGCTGACGTCCAGTCTTCAACACCAATTTCATGATTTTTATTGGCTTCAATCAATTCAATTTTGTGTTTAGTGACTTTTGTCCTTATTTGTTAACCATGTGAATCAATTGAAGACTCAAGGTAAAGGAAGTTCTAGTAGCAGAAGTCGAAGAGCATGAGTTGTTGCAAGTTGGAAGTTAAAAGGAACCAAAGATCTTGTACCTGATGTTAACCTTTCATGAATTATGCTTCCAGTCGGCTAACTATTGCAACAAATTCACTTTATTGGGGTTGAGAATTTTACCGCATATCCAATCCATAGATGGTGAGACTTGCCAATAAGTTAAATGCTGAATCAAGGAAGACGTGAGATGAAGAATTTGGAGAGGATTGATTCTTGAGAATGACAAAGCAGCTGATATCCTCAAAGTATCTGTTCCGCTAGAAAGGAAGATTCCAATTCCAAAAGAGGACAAGTTTTCTTCAAGAGGAGAAGAGGGGGGAGGAGACCCGGATTTGGGGGGGGGGGGGGGGGGGGGGGCCCCCCCACCCCGGGGGGGGGGGGGGGGGGGGGGGGGGGGGGGGGGGGGGGGGGGGGGGGGTTGTTGTTGCTATGGGATGGGATCCAAAAAAGTTCCTAAATAGATTGAATTATTAGATTTTGGTGAAGAGTGGTGGTTGACTTTCAACAAATAAGGTACAACCAACCAACTGAGCAATGTTTGATGAAATGTTTCACTGTTGACGGAGTAGACTAGGATTTGATTTGATATTTTCTCTCTTATCTTTTATCTCTTCTTGTTAATATAAATACCAATGGAATAGCATATGGTTGAGGAGGTTTAATTTTGAATTAGCAAATTATTGAGTCTCTCTTTTCCTCCTTGTAGATTACTGGGCAGACCAGAGTGAAGACTTTGGATTCCTCCTTTTCCACTTCTCGTTTTGCATCACTTATTTCATTGTTCTGACTTATGTATTGTGTTTTGTTCTCTTTATATTCTTTGGTTGTTATATTGGACAGTTATGTTAAAACAAGGAACCAACAGTTGAATATGTCAGAAGCTTTACTAAAAAATTGGCAGTTTTTAGAGCTAGAGGAAAGACCATCATTTTGTTTTAACAAACATGAAGATACGATGGAAAGTATGGTGTCTCAATATTTGTGGAATTTTGGCACTTGGAGTGCCTTCATACATCATTCCTTTTACCCCAGAGTTATTTGATGGCATTCCTTCAAGTTGAAACTTGTGTAGGTTCCACTTGCACAGCATTCACTGCAGGAGATCAGATTTTATTGTTAATTTTAAATATGTTATTATTCAGTGTAAGTAAACTAGTGCTTGTTCGTGTTTTCCTTTTTAATCTTAATTTTTGTTTCTTTTTACCCTGCTTGGTTTACTCCATTCACTCCCCACAAAGGTAGATAGTTATTTGTTGCTATATGTAGCACAAATCTTTCTAATATCATTAGAGTCAGTGCCTTTTGTTGGTTTTTATAGTACTCCTTTGGATTGATTCTGACATTGCAACAAAATTACTTAGGTGACGGAGAATGGGAAGCAGGAGCGCCATTTGGTTGCTACAGTTGGCAAGTTTAGTGTGATATGGAACTTCCAACAGGTGAAGGATGGCTCTCACGAGTGCTACCAAAATCAGGTGGGCTTGAAGAGCTGTTACTGCTACAAGATAGTTCTAAAAGATGACTCCATAGTTGATAGTCGCTTCATGCATGAGAAATTTGCAGTCAGTGATTCACCCGAAGCTCCTCTTGTGGTTGCAACCCCAATGAAAGTTAGCTCCTTCAGTATATCTAGCAGGCGATGACATGCTTAAACAAAGACTTTTTGTTTACTTGTGCACCTGTTTAAATCGATCAATAAGTTGTTTCAGATGCTTTCTGTAGAACCTTCTTTAGTGTATTGCAGATTGTTGTTGGATTGGGTATATTGGAAGCCACTTCTGAAAAGAGATTGACTGCTCTAATTGTACTTATGATTCAATTAGTAAGTTTAGAGACTCTTGCAAGTAGTTTGATTGAGCCCCAGCAAATTTTTTGTTGTTGTAATACGTAGAAAGAATCAGATATTGGTTGTTTTGAGGAAGAAATCAAAATGGATATGTTGGACGATATAAGTTTTGTGCATTGCTATGGTTTCTATTCTTCCTGTCTCCTGTGATTATGGCTAACCACATCCATAGCCTCTCTAGGGTAAGAGAATTTCTTGAGTGGTTGAGATTTACTCCTTTCCTTTTTCATTATAGAGACAATATCTGTTTCTGCATTAATGGATATAGGGTTTTCAATTTCATTCATGTACTTGTATGGTTTGTCTGAGTGTCAATCTCTAGCCCCAGAATTCATTCATCTAGCTATTATATGTTTCTCCCTGTAATTGAGCGCCTTAGCATAGCCTTTGCCATGGACAATACTCTCTCCCCACTCCATAAATTGCTAGTGATGACGTTGTTTGAATTAGGAACTTCTAAAACCAGATATTTCATTAATCATAAGTTAAAACATTGTTTGTTTAATATTATCACTGCATTTTTACAACAGGAGAAATATTTGGTGTTGATTCTACTGAATTGGTGGAAAGTTTTGAATCTATTTGCCTCCAATCAATCTATACATATGCTCTCCAGTGGCTAAAAAGAACTGGGACAAGTGGTCCCATGCTATCATTTTTGTCATCCTAGCTTATTGGTTAGTTGGATGTTGTGGACCTTGTGGTGTATATGGCCCCAGTTGAGGGGGAGTTACAGATAGAGGAAAGATGGCCTTTGTAGTTGGAAAAGGCTTGCAAATTCTGCCATGCTCTTCTTCTTTAGCCTTCCTTGGGAAGGAATCCTCGTCAGGTGTTGCGATAACATATTTTCCTGTTAGAAAAGGATATGGGAGGCATTACTCTCGAGCCGTGGTTCAAGCCCAGCAACGCCCCACATGGCTTCCTGGCCTCGACCCTCCCTCCTACCTGGATGGAAGGTGAGCCCCCCTGAAATCTCCATGCATCTTATATGTTCAGCTTACAGTTGATGATGATCTGTTGTCGTCTTTTGCTTATTCTTCTTAGTTTGAAAAATATTTCTTCATTTGTTTGGTTGATTTTGTAGTCTAGCTGGAGATTTTGGGTTCGACCCCCTTGGGCTTGGTGAGGACCCTGAAAACTTGAAGTGGTATGTGCAGGCTGAGTTAGTTCATGCTCGCTTTGCTATGGCTGGAGTTGCTGGAATTCTTGTTACTGATGTGAGGGACTGCAAAAATATATCTGTTTCTATTCATATAGTCTATATATTTATTCTTGTTTTGCATTTAGGCTTTCATTCTTTTTCTTTAGTGGAGCTCTCAAAATTTCTAGTGTGGAAAAAAAAAATGCAACAAATACCGGAGAGAACAAAGACGTCAGGAGATGAGCTAAATGAATATTGCATTTGAATTTGGTATTAGGGGTTTCAGCTTTACTCAAGGATATCAGTGATAGGACTCAAAGCTAGTTTGCTAGAACTTTGTTTAACCTTATTCAAGTTACTCTCTCTCTCTCTCTCTCTCTCTCTCATTGGTTTTCATTGTTGGTAATCTTCTAGTTTGTTATTGCAGTTACTCCGTGTAACTGGAATCAGCAATTTACCACTGTGGTATGAAGCGGGTGCCACGAAATTTCATTTTGCCAGCACAAGAACTCTGTTCATTGTCCAATTAATCTTGATGGGGTAGAGAACCTTTATTGGCTTTACCCACTATAAACACTGGTTTTCTAGCATGCCTCACTTTGCACTTCATTTAATCATTTGTTAACACAACAAATATATTATCTGATCTCTCTTTCTCGTTCTTTTATATAGTTTTTTTTATCATCTCTTTAACTTGTTGCAGATTTGTTGAAACCAAAAGGTACATGGACTTCACCGATCCCGGATCTCAAGCCAAAGAGGGAACTTTCTTTGGGTTGGAAGCTGCACTAGAAGGTTTAGAACCAGGGTAATTTTCCGAGACTAAACAACAGTGCATGAAATTATATATTCTTCCAGGTCGCTTTGGGAGAATGCTTAGGATTTGGCCCCCTAGTGGTATGACATGCATTCATGGAGGCCGAGTTGGTTTGATTATCGAATTTTTTGATCCTTATTTGTATGGCATGCTTTTCCTTAATAATGATATAAGCTTGAGGTTTGGCCTGGCATTAAACAGGTACCCTGGTGGCCCTTTGCTGAATCCTCTTGGCCTCGCGAAAGATACAAAGAATGCTAGTGAATGGAAGCTGAAAGAGATTAAGAATGGTTTGTTTTTGCAGTGATTCCACTTTCACAGATGCTATCTTTCTTTCTGATTATCACTTCTGATTATTATACCGTGTGTTTAAACTGATATGCCCTCTGGTATCTGTAGGACGGCTCGCAATGGTAGCCATGCTTGGCATCTTTGTGCAAGCATCCCTGACTCATGTTGGCCCCATTGACAACCTCCTGGACCACCTTTCAAATCCATGGCATAGGACCATTATTCAAACTCTTGCTGGATCTGGTTCATGAATGTCAATCTCTCTGTTCCTGGTCTTGGTCTTGGTCTTGGTCTTGTTCTTGTTCTTTCATGGAAATTGAAGCATGTCTTTTATTGATTACTGGCCATTATTAAGTTAAAATACTTTATTATTCTTTTGTTTATTGTTTGGTGATACTGGAAAACCCGAGGAGACAAAACAAGAAAACAAACGAAAATTGGGAAGGATTTATTCCACTCCTGATCCAGCTCCAAACAAACTAGGCATATTCTATCCCATGGGACATGCTGTTCAGCCTTCAGCCCCGGACGTGGGTCTATGCGGTCATATCTAATTCAGCAACCAAACGCAGACGTAAAGTTAAACACACGGTTACTAACGACTAAGCCCTATTCCGTGGATGAAATAAAATGTATATCAAACCTACTCCTTGCAAATCAATTCACTTTTTTTTTGACAAAAATAATTTAACTAATTAAATTAATATATATGAAATATAAAATATAAAAGGCAAGTTACATTATGCACCTTTGTGCTTTGAACCAATTTTTACCTTGATTCCTACCAGTTTAAGGAAAGTTCTATTGTTATAGAATTTTTGTACAACAGAATTTCATCAGAATGACATGCAGTGGTATTTTTATAATTAAAACTTATCTTAGTATTTTATTTTGAAGTGAAAAGTTTCAATTCAAACCACAATATTTTGTATACAATTGTTATACTTTATTTTATTTTTTGTATAATATCACTCTTGTTTTTCTATTTATGTAGTACTTCACCATTAATCCTCTACTATCAACGGCTATTTGCTTTGATAGAGAGTAAACATGTAACTATCACATTACTTGTATTGTATCATATTACTTGAAATTTTATTTAAAGGATATTAATATGTTTGTAGCGTAACAGTATCATAGTCAATTTCCATTAAAGTTGACAACATTTATTGGTACAGCGATGACATTAAAATATAACTAAAATTGTAGGTTTACTATCACAATTTAAATTTTAAGGGTCAAATAAAAATTGGGTCAAGGGAAACAAATTGTAATTTACCTAAATATGAAATGACATTCCAATAAAAGCATTTGAATTGATCCTCTCCATTTATTTGTAGAAAAACGTAAATTTTTTATCTGAGTAGAACTTTAAACGTGTCGAGCTGAGTCAAGTGTCGAGTCGAATCTCAAATAAATTTTAATCAAGTTGAGTTTGAACATAATTTTTTCTAGTGCATGAAAGTTTATCAAACCGAGTTCAAGTCGAACTCAATAAATTCATGAGCTTCAAAAAGTATTCAAGCTTGCTTTTGTTTACTTAATGAATCAATATTAAACAAACTTTGAGCCACAAAAAGTATTTATGCTTACTTTTGTTTACTTAATGAGTCAACGTTAAACAAACTTTGGGCTGAACAGAAGTTGAGTTCAAATGGCTTTGTTCTTTTTATACCACTATATACACCGGGTACAATCTTATCAATGGCTGTTACCAATATCCCTCCTTCCAAGTACCCAATCGTTATATCTCCAAAACGAGAGAATCATTACTCCAATTTTCAAAACACTAGAGGAATCAAAATTCTTTCATTAGATCAAACTTGTAAGAATCTCAAATAACAGTGTCACAAGCTATACATTACAGTTACAGAACCACCTTATTCTCTCTCTCTCTCTCCAACCAAGACCAAAAGAACATGCTTATTAGCTCTTTCCAAACCCTCCAGCTACACAATCCTCCTCCTCCTCCTTCCTGATAAAAAATATAATCCAATCAACTTGTCATACAAGAGAACAATACCCAACATGTACAATAGAGAAACTCTTGCAGAATGTACTGCACTACCAATAAAAAGTGAGGCAGAACACAACACCAACATCTAGTGGCATTAATGGAAATATTACATTGACTTGGCTGCCTGTGCCTTCTTTCTGGCCAAAAACATAAATATCCGAGGGAAGAATGATTTCTTCTTTTTCTTCATCGCCTTAACTTCTGGGGAGGAATCAGTTTCAGTGTTACTTCCGGGCACATATGCCTTTGGGCTCGACCTGTGATTAACCGATACGGCGGCATCTGACACCTGGACAAAGTTCTTAGAATCTTTCCTCTCCTCAAAGCTTGTCCCAGGACTCTTAGTTGGATTTGCTGCTCCTTGACCAGATTCACCAGCTTTTCGTCGTTGCTCATGCTCAGCCCTCCACTTTCTCAATTCCTGTTCTACACCCAACTTCCCCTCCTTGGCCTTCTCAGCCTTCTGCATTGCAATTTCCAGTGCTGCTTTTTGTGAAGCCATGTCATTGTTAACTTCCTCCAACTTTTGCAAGCTTCTCAACTCAGATTCCTTGGCTACATCGATTTGGGAGATGGCAGTAGCCACCCTCATGCTTGCCTGCTCCTCCGCATCATGGGCCCGCTTGCTAAGCTCATAGTACTCCTCTAGAGAAAGTGTTACTCCGGGTGGCGAATCCTCATCATTGGTGCTTTGACCTGATTCACTCTCCTTCAGAGCATTGATAGCTGCTAATGCCAACTTCTCTGAAGCCTTTGCAGCCTCTATCTCCTTTCTAGCAGCAAGTAGTCTACTCTCCACGGTACTTGCTCCGGCCTTTGCTTGCTCTTCTTCTTCCTTAGCCTTGCGCAACTCTTCACGAGCCATTTGAGCAAGTGACTTGGCCTGATCTGCTTCTTGAGCTGCCTCCTGTAATTTCTTGGGCAGCTCCACCATCCTCTCTCTTGCTTCTTTCTCCTTCATCTGAACAACAGCAATCTCTGACTTAGTCCTGCTCAGCTCTGCTTCCAGAGATGCAACCGCTACTGATGCCATTCCTTCTCTCTGCATCATGGCGGTAAGTGCCGACTTTTCTCCTTCCAGCTCTGACTTCAATGATATGGCTGCCACCTTCAAGCAATTTACTTCAGCAGTGGCTTTCTCAATGTTGAGCTTCACTTCTTCAAGTTCCTTCTTGGCCAAAGCAACTGCTGCTTGTATGTCAGTGTGCGTCCTCTTCTCTGGTTCCTCTAGCTCACCTTTCGAGTGACCTTCATCATCTTTTTCCTCCTTCAATTTAGATTCCATATAAGCTCCTAATTCGGCTTTTAAGTCCCCAAGCAAGGCTGAAGCAGTATCCAGTTTTGATTTGAGATCCTTTGCTGACAAAATCTGCTGGCTTAGTTTCTCTAGCTCCTCTTCTGCCTGCTTCAATTCCTTCTCCCAATTGAGAGTATCTTGCTCTCTTGCCATAGCAGCTCCAATTCTTTGTTCCTCTGCCTCCAGATGGGCAGCGTGTGCAGAATCCAACGATTCCTTTGCTGCGATCAACTCAATGGTCAGTTCCTCCACTGTCTTCTCAACTTCTTTGGATGCAGAAACAGCCTCCTCAGCTCTCTTAACGGCTATGTCTTTCTCTGTCACTAATAAAGCATAATCTTTACGAAGTTCTTCCAACTCGTCTTTCACAGTTTTAAGCTCAGAAACAGCAGCTGCATGCCTAGCTCGGGCAACCTCAAGCTGTGCCTTTGCTGCCACACTAGACTCGTCAGCAATCCCTTGCTCCATCTCTTCCACCCTGAGCTTCGCAAGTTCAGAGTCCTGTTTTGCTTGTTGCTCTTCTGTCTGTGCTCTCTCGAGGTTGAGTTTTAATTCTTCAACAAGTCTCTTAGTGCTGTCTAGCTCCTTTAACACTTGAATTTTAGCATCTTCAGCAGCCTGGGACTGTTTCTTATACATTGGAATCTCCTCCTGTGCTTTCTCAAGTTCTTCCTCTATAAGCTTGCGCCTCTGCATAGGCCATCAGGGAAATTTTGAGTTATTTTTAGAAGAGCTATATGCAGTCTTTGCAAAGGGCAGTGTCTTGTGAAACACAACGATAGTAAGGAATAAAATGTTGTATCAAGTGCAATCTTTGGAAACAAGTCAAAGAAAAGTCATATTGCAAGTTCTCATGTATTTTAAGAATCCTCACATGACTTGACACTGAAAGAGGTAAAACTGGAGCAAAATAAATACATTGGTAAAACTTATAGAATAATTTTTTCTTTGCTCTCTGGCTGCTCTAGCAATGATGAAAAAGAAGCGTAGTGAAATAGAGATTGAAACATTTTTTCTTTGCTCTCTGGCTGCTCTAGCAATGATGAAAAAGAAGCATAGTGAAATAGAGATTGAAACGAGCAATGATGCAAATAATTTCCCCCATTAGAAGTTAGCCAAACTTGGTAGAAGATGGAGGATTAATTAATAAGACAACCAAGGCTGCAGGAATATGGTTAGAACAACAGTATAAGTAATAGAAAGAACAAACTTGGAAAACATTATACCTCCACTGTGTGGACTCTATGTGCCTTCCAATCAACAATCCCACCGAACTTGGAAACAGCTGCTTTAACAGATTCAAAAGGTGCTGCTGTATCAACCAGACCTCTGTTTGTGTCAACCCTTTTAAGATGTTTAGAAGTGGAGATGAGATCTGGTGTTTTAATAGCAGCCCTGGAAAAGTCGGCTTGGGGCTGAGCAACCTCATTTGATGGCACTACTTGATGGTCATTTTCGGTGCCTCCCACTCTAGGGGATGAAGCAGAAGATACAATTCCATGATCAGCATGAACATGGGAGCCAGAAACAGTACCATCTTCTTGAGATTGCTGCAAAGCAATGGGTTCTGAGAGACCAGTTGCATTTTCCTCTTTTTGAGGCTGCAAAGTCTCTGGATCCTTGTCTGATAGAAGTGAAGCCTCCTGCTCGACTTTAGGTCCATCAGAAGTTGGTTGCACAGCTCTGCTTTCAGATTCTTCAATCACAACGTTGTGCTGGTTGTGTCCTGTTTCATCTTGTAATGCTGATTTAGAACTATCCATCACTGATCCCTCACAGCCACGTTCCACTTTTCCATTTGTATCTTGGGTAATTGGAGCTTCATTGTTTGACTGATCCTCCATTCCAATAAAGTGCTAAAGAGAGCCAAATAGGTATCTGAAATCATAGTACATGTTACAAGAACTAGATTAGTAAAAAAAAGAAATTAAAGCTTCTGGTATGAAAAGTAATGGGACAAAAAAGTTAAAAACCATGGCTTAATTAGAGTCCATGCCCGAAGAAAAGGTAAGAAGCGAAGTAATCTTCAGTTGTTTGAGAATGAGGAAATTAAACTGAGCACCAGAAGTACTTAAACAGCCATAATTAAGTCTTCAATTTTAATTAAGCATTTAATTATTTATTTTTACAAGTACTATAATCAGGATTGCTTCAAGATGGTCATCAGTTTGCTGGTTGTGTGCTGTTTCTTTTTTTATATTTGTTCTCAGTTGAAAGGAATTATCCTTTTGCCGCAAAGCTACAGATATTTCAAAGCATCACACCCTCTATTTCCACCTCTCTCTCTACTTTTTTCTCATTACTTCCACACGTAAAAAGAAGGAAAAGTTTTTCTTTTAGAATACACCCAATGTACAGCCAAAACATAGGGTAATTGGGACTGCAAGGGGAAATGATGCAGGTCTTATAGTAGTGACACTGGAAAGATTGACAGATAAAGATTGATGCATATGATAAGGAATTAGAGAACCGATCACACATGCATGGCCTTGAGTGAATAGATCATTTTGTACTTTCCTAAGATAGCATTTCTCCATACACGGCACTCTTTTTATAACACAAGTTTTCTTTCAGTAAACATGAAAGCATGTAATCTAGCAAAGACAAGATGCTGATGTGCTCTTCCCTCTTGTCAATAAAACAATAGTGAGAATAGATTCATGCATCAAAAAGATTAGTTCACCATTGTCTACAACAAACATTGGGTGCTCACTGCCCAAAGTTATGTTAGTGGGAGGCACATTTGCTAGGTGTCAAACAGCTACATAAAAGAAAAAAGATAAATATTGCTTGAAAGCACAATTATCCAGAAAAATATACAATAGCTTAATATTACTAATTAATATATCCGTTTCTACGATTCCATCATTTTCCAGATGTTAGTTCATAGCAGTTTTGTTGGTTTTGTACTCACTGGCAAGGTAGCATAATACCCTTCCTTTCTTTGAGACTGAGATCTCAGTAAAATCATGTAGTCCCTACCTCGGACTTAAGAATGTTGGACCTTTTCCGAAGGATTGGTTAATGAATCTGATTATCAGTTATAATCTTCAAATTCTAATTTTGTTTTGGGTGAATGCCAAATTCTTCTTCCCAACTTTCAAGTTTCAAGCAAATTGACTTAGTCAGAAGACGTTGAACTTTTCCAATCAATTTCAATCTGAAGAAAAATCTGATTAATTATATTATCATGAGTACATTTGGGCATTTTTATTTGTTTCCATTCCTCTTGTGATATTGCTCATGCGACCGTAGCCACTGTACACCACCTTGCATACCATTTGAAGCAAACAAGAGCAAGTAGCACACAGGTCTCTCCACAATTCTTTGTTACAATACGTGTAACTTGCCTTATTCTAATTAGGTCATAGAAAAGCCACAACAAGAATTACCTATCAAATGAATGATTTAATTATTAAAGAGAAAGCAATGAACGCACTACATTAATAGTTGAAAATGAATATATAGTCTCAGGTTCTTCATGAAAACCAACAGTGGTAGCATCGTCTCCAAATAATAACTTTGTTGTTCGCTCCATTAAACCTGTATATTATGATTCTTTTTATGAGATTATTGGAAAAGCTTGATTTCATAGATTTTCACTAAACTATAAATTAATTTTCCATTTTGGGTTACTATTTATATCTTTTTTTGGTACTTGGTTTTGGTAAGGGAAAGGAGAAGAAAAGGAGAGAGAAAGAAAAACAAAAATAGAATGGGAGAAGTTAAATTCTTAGCTATTGTTTGGGGTGGGAATTCCAAGTCAATTCTCAAACCCATGTCCATTTGAGTGGTGAGTGAAGTTGGAGTAGTTTCTTCAGAATTTAAACCGGAAGGAAGGGGCAGGGTGACGCTCTTTATCCTCTGCCCCCCCTTTCCAATCTGTGTGCTCCAAATATTTGTCAGGTACTGAATCAGACACTCTAGCCCTTTTCTCAACATTCAATCATTTTCCTTTAAAATAAATATCTTCAACTTTGGGGCTTATCAAGCTATGCAATGGCACAAATTGGCAGGGCACTCTTAAAAATACCATACTTAAAAACTTGCACAACATTCTAATGCTTGCAATTCAGTTTTTAACTAAGTGCATATTACTGGAAAGTACCAAGACTAATCATTTGTTCAAATTAATAGCATTTACACTACCAAGTTGGGCCAACATCTAATAACAAGATTTACACAAGGACCTTTGGAAACTCTTTTAAAAGTAAGAAATTTTCATTTCAATGCTTTGAGGTGTTGAGGGGTACACAATCACAAACACCAAATTTCTGGTCTATCATATCAAAGTATACTAGACATTTGATCAACTAAATGCCTTTTTTGCAACAAATTGATCTAAACAACATCCATTACATAGATTCAATAATATTTCAACATGGCAATATGCGTTAATTGTGTCTAATTTAGTTGTCGAATCCAACAATTTGTCTTCTTAGATAATATTGACTTGTCAAATAAAAAAATACCATACTTTTGGATCCAACAATACCATAGTTTAGCAAAAAGCTTGGAATCTCATAAAAAGCTAGGATGGTATTGACTGCTCAAGAAGTCCAACTTTCCTTTGTGTTTTCCAGCATCCAAACAAAGCATAAACGCATATATACACATACAAATACATGTGCACGCAAACAAATATATGAATATATCGAGTGTTATATAAAAATGCACTCTCTAGTCTCTTTGTTTGATGCCGAACTTTCAAAATTGCAGAATATCGTCCATAACAAGGTAACAACACATCCCAAAACTGAGAATTAAAGCTACAACCACGAATTACATACTGATAATTCAAGCTCGGCTAATTAAATAAAGAACAATCAAGAACACGACAAAAAAAAGAAGTAAACAGAGAGAGAGAGAGAGAGAGAGAGAGAGAGAGAGAGAGAGAGAGAGGCACCTGGAATCACCAGAAACGAAATAGAGGAAGTCAAATGGAGAAACTATTAATGCTCTCTGGTATTAAACAAAAGCTGAGATTAGAGAGATCAAAATTAGAATTATCATTATTAGCTTGAAAAATCAAAAGGTTAACAATTACTGCTATATTTAGCAGAGAAAGAGAGAGACGGGGGACACAAGTGCGTGGAGCCTACCTCTTCTCACAGATTTTGGATCCATCTTCTACCCCTGTTTTTCTTCTCTATTGAATTTGTGGTTTTTATGGATATGATATTGTTTTTCTTTTTTCGACCACAACTCAATCTGCGAGCCAGAGCAGCTCAGCGTGGGGGCTTCTCTCTCGCTCTCTCTCTCTCTCTCTCTCTCTCTTCACTTTCTCTCTCTATATATAAATATAGATGTATAGAATATTTAAAGTCACCGTCCATAAATAGATAGAACTCTACCGCTCTAGGCCACGCCCAAACAGTAATGCGTGGTACGGACTCATTCTTCAACGGACCGTTATAAATACCTGCTGTTATAGCGCGTGACAATGGAGTGGAAGGGTGGGATTAGAATTTTCGGACACGGCAAACGGTCATAAACGATACAGAGAGGCAAGATTGTAACGGAAGTGACGGAAGTACCCCTCGTATAATGGTTCACAGATTTTTTCGATCAGTGGGTCCCAACTCTAGGTTAGTTTACCGACGATCGCAGCCGTTGATCAATCTTGTTGGTTCCTTTTTTATTTTGAGCGGTATGGATTTGGTTTTGTCTTTTTGAAAAGTTTTGATTTCAGATGCAATTTCGAGGGCGTGGAAAGTGAGGTGAGGAAGAGAATCTATCTCAGAGTCAGCAGTTCTTTGCTTAGGCTTTTGAGGTTGAATTTTGCTAGCCGCCACCGCGCTTATTGGTTAAGCGTTGGTGGATGACTGACACATCAAAGGGGCTATATGTTACCAGCGCCTGATCAGACAAATGAACCTTATATTTCTAATGAAAGAGTGGGCTTCTGTAAACTTGCATCTGAGTCATAAAGCTTATACATACCATATGTCTTTGAAAAAACATAATATCGCAGCCGAACCACTCCGTGACAGGTATTTGTCGTATTAGATTAGAGATGCTTATCAAATGAATCCAACTAATAACACCATACATCTACTACCCTAAAAACTGTTTAGTACCAAGATGGCCATTGGTGCCATAGAGTCCCACATATGATCCACTCCACTGGGCCTCGGCCCAGAGTGACCAAACATTTGGAGAAGAATAGTTAGTTTGGCAAAGCTATAAGATTTTTCCATTGGAACTTAGACATCAGCGGTTCAAAATATTAGCACAACACAGCTTGACAATTGTGCAAATCAGTGGAGCGATAAGGTGACCCAAAATGCTGCCAATATCAGTGGATATTTTCATAATGCTGCCAATATCAGTGGAGAGACGTTGGGGGATAACAAAGTTTCAAGAGCAACAAATTCAAACCAAGATGGTAGTTCAACAGATCAGGAAACTCTAGCTATACAAACCGAGTATATCGGATCCAAATCACCTTTGATGAAATGCATAGAAGCTGCTTCAAGTCTAGGTGCATTTGAAACCAGTCAATCAAAGATATGAAGAGTATATTGTCAAAGATATGAAGCATATATTATCCTACGGATTTTCTGGAAATCAGTTGTTATTCTTTTACTTTAAATATGAGTTCTTTGTATTGCCTTTTGCTCACGGTTCTTGATCAATAAGAAATTATATAGTTTCTCTCTAAAATCCTCTGCTTTCTCAAATCTTCTACTCAAAATACATAAATATTCTCTTTAGATATAGGGTAATACTATCAATACATGAAATTTTTTAGACCCACAGTGGCAGGAGGCTTGGAGCCTCATGAACTGGGAGACGCTCAAAAACTCCACAAGTTATGGGTTGAAGTTACTGGTTTATGCTCAAATTCGGCCTAAAATCCTGGGTAATTGGGTCTTCCAATGAACCTAAGTTAATTCGAATTGGACCATATTGTGATCAACAACTACGCCCAATATCCCCACGGCAGACCCATTGGACATCGTAATGATGCAATAAGAAGGCCCGCCAGGCTCGCCAATACATTATTCAGAGCTGGGTAAAGAGAATCATAATCTCATTTCTTCATATACTCTAAGCTGTTTACAAACCTATCAGAACCAAAATAGATATGAAAAATACTGTTAGTTTCAAAAAATTTATACAGAAAATTCAATCAAAATGATGTAGCATTAGGATTTTTGTAATTAGGAGCCATCATGACGATTATTTTGTTTTAAAGTGATAAGCTTTTATCCAACTACATTATTCTGATGATCAATTTTTTATGAATTTTATTGGTGGCGGCAAATGCACCAGCCAGACTAATAATTTCTTAGCTAGCACTGCTGTCTGCTGAAAAGTCATACTTTGTCAACAGAGATTTGCTTATTTAGCATAAACTTGAAGTTTAAAGGATTGTTAGTCCATCATTTAAGGTGACATTTAGACATCCAATGAAAATTAAATTAGACCCATGTCCCATAAATCATAACTCCAAAGAAGCTCTTTTCTTATGACTTGAAACCAGTATCTTTCGAAATCTGTTTCAAAGTTTACGGAACGCGATTAACATTTTGAGTGAAAATCATTTTTGGTGATACATTCCATCAATATTGAGAATATGCCATGAAATGCAAAGATTACATCAAGGACTTGGTTCTTCTCCTATATATATATATATTTATATATGTGATTCGTATATGCTTGGACATTGTGCAAGTTTATTTATTTTGGTACGCTAATAATCTCATTACACTCCATTCCCGCATATTCGGCTTTTTTTATTTGATGAATTACTTTTTAAGTTTTCACGTACAATACCAATAGCAATCAACATTGTTGATATTGCTTTCTTTTAGAATTCATACAAGTTTTCAATACCTAATGGCATATATTAATTACATTTTTTTTAATAATGTGTGTGACATTGCTTTATGATTTGTGCTTTAGCATACAAAGTATATTTTTAAATTCTGTAGGTGTACCTAAATTGCTTTGCTTATATTTCTTAGGTCCTATCATCCCTAATTCTTGCCCTGTACCCAATCATTTTATTAAATTTCCTTTTCCCCTACCCAGTCTACATTATTGTTCTTCACACCTTGGGGTCCAATTCAGAAATCATTAATCAAAGAATTAGTCAATTTGGCCAGGTAAAGTTTGTTATAAAGAGAATATATTAGGTATCGTGTGGAAAACTTTATCATCTATAGCATCATCAAGCGTTTAGCCCATTGGTTGGATAATTTATTATGTCGATGATTGAAATATAAACACAATAATGAAGGTTCTAACTTGATTAACTGATAAAACTTTTTTGGGAGTGATATACAAGTAACTAGAATCTTGAAAACGCTTCATGATGCCCAAAACCTGAAACAAAATCGAGACTTTATTTGGATTGCTGTAGTAGGGGAGGAGGTTATGAGAGAGAGAGAGAGAGAGAGAGAGGGCTGCCTTCATTCTGTGACTGAGAAAAAAAGGAAAAAAGAAGATGAAGAAGTTTATATAAATAACTAATTATTTAAGTAGTTTTATGTTCCTAGTTTTGTTATTCTTTCATTAACGAAGGTGATTCAGGCTCGGCAATTTCAAAAAGCATTATTATCGTAAAAGTATAGTGTAGGGCTAGGACGTAGATTTATAGTTCCTGGGAAGGGGGAGGTGTTTGGGTGTTTTAGAAAATTATTGTGAACTTTTCAAAAAGAGACGCCTTGGTTAATGGTAAAAGCCATCTATTCTTCAAAATTAAGGTAGAGCCACAGTTTCAAACTACTAGGGGATTACTCATACTTACAGTACTCTTAATAAGTTAAAAAGCTAAGAGGGGTTATAGAGTTGTTTATTGGGTTTTTCTAGAGAGAGAGAGAGAGAGACAAAGAGAGATATTTAGAAAGAGAATGGAAGACTATGAATATATGAATCGTACTTTGAAATAAAAATACTGTTTGAATTTTAAAAATTTTTACTTTTTCAGCTCACATTTTACTTCTCTCTATGTAAAGTACCACAAAAGTGGGATCTATTGATAACGATCTTTTTAGAAAAAAATTAGAAGTAAAGGAAAAGTTGTCAAACAATCTTAACCATATATTATTTATCAAAATAAACTACAACCATTGGATACAAATGTGAGGGAGACATTTTTAAAAAAAAGTTGTATTTTATTATATAAATATTTTGTTTTTTTTTCTTGAATATTTTGGGTTGAGAGTATATGGACTTAATTATGGCTAGATCTTGGAATTGTGGAGGGAAAGAAAAAAAAAAGATAGGAAAGAAAATGAAGTAAATAATGCTACCCTTTTATTTTATTTAGCTGGGTAAGGAAAATAAAAAAGAAAAAATAAATAGGTATTTGTTAAATAAATTTATTTTTTGTTTAATTATTCATAATAATAAAAAATGTATGAGTAATTTCATCCAAGATCTTTACATAAAGAGTGAAAATTGCAAGAAGTACAAAGAGGTCATTGAAGATGAAATGAACCAAACTAGCTCTTCTCTCATCATTTTATTCCTAACTATCAATTCACACATGTTATAAATTAAATGAATTTGCAGCAAACAAAATATTAAAGCACAGTATATAAGAAAACTAGTTTTTCTGGAACTGTAAAATAATAATTAAATAGTTCTTCTGGAACTATGGGGATAGATCTTCTTGATCACCCAATTATGTATTGCTTTCATAAGATACAAAATAAAGACAACAGAAATTTAAATAGGTTATCTACACTCTTTGCTTTTCTCTTTTTTCTCTTTTCTTCTTCTTCTTTCTTTTCTCTTTTCTCTCTTTTCTCTCTCTTCTGTCTCTCTCTTTCTTTCTTTCGTTTCTCTCTCTCTCTCTCTCTCTCTCTCTCTCTCTCTCTTTCAGTCTCTTTCTTTCTCTTCTTTTTTTTTTTCTTTCTTTCTTTCTTCTTCTCTTCTCTCTTTCTCTTTTCCGTTTATATAGGCAAATATATGGATAGGTTACAAATCACGTGAAGGTCATCTACTAGTCAACTATTCTATAACACTTCCCCTTGGATGACCGCCACAAGAAACCTCATGGGTGCGCTAAAAACTGCCTCGTTAAAACCTTGCCAATAAAAATCCTATGGGAAAAAAACTGTTGGCGAAGGAAAAAAAGTACAGTCTGCAACTCCCTTTCATTTATATATCTGGTATGAAGTTGAAGTTTGTAGCTTCAATTGTTCAGAGCTTTAAAACGACGCATGCCAATGTTGTGTACCAATTTCTCAAATGTTGCAGTTGGGAGTGTTTTAGTAAATAAGTCTGCCAAGTTGTCACTTGAACGTATCTACTGGACATCAATATCACCGTTTTTTTGGAGTTCATGTGCATAAAAGAATTTTAGCGATATATGTTTGGTTCTGTCATCTTTGATGTAACCTCCCTTGATTTGTGCAATACACGCTGCATTATATTTATATAATATTGTTGAGGTATCTTTGATCGAGGATAGTCCGCAATTATCTTGAATATGTTGGATCATAGATTTCAACCAAATGCATTCTCGACTTGCTTCATGAATTGCGATAATCTCAGAATGATTTGAAGAAGTTGTCGTTTATGTCTACTTCACTGATCGCAAGGATATAACAGTGTTACCATAAGTAAACACGTACCTAATTTGAGATCAATCTTTATGTGGAGTAGAAAGGTAGCCAATGTCTACATAGCCAATTATTTCAGGTTGTGACTCTTTTGAATAGAATAAGCCAATAACAGTTGTCTCTCGTAGGTAATGTAGTATAAGCCTAATTCTTTTTCAATGTTGTTGAGTTGGCACAGAACTATATCTTGCTAATATGTTGATAAAGAATGTGATATCAAGTCTTTTACAATTTGCAGGAGATATAAGAGCACCGATTGCACTAAGATATGGTACTTTAGGACCAAAAAATTTGTCACCATCTTCTCGAGAACGGAAATGAACTATCTTACTGTACATCAAGTGATCAGACATCCATTAGAGAATTTCATGGATGAGCTTGTTCAATATAACATTTTTCTGTATATGTCAACTGATGAATAAATTCTTTTTGACAAATGCTTAATCTATAAGACAAGACAATAATTTGTTCTCCCAAGGTATTTAAGTTCAAAGTTATTCTTTAAATAACTAATAACTTTTGTAATCCATTCGAGAGACCAATAATATTTCAAATTGCAATAGTAAGAAATCCAAATTCCAAAAACAATGTATGGACAATTGTACTATTCACATATCTTTCAATCGATATTTATTGGGATAATTGTACCATCTGCGTCTAGATTGGTCTAACCCATACAAGAATTTTTATACATATATCATTTGTAATCCACCATATAAATAGACTGTTATACAATCATTAGATGCATATCCAGTTATTCTCTGAGACTGACAAACTAATCAATAATATGAATGTAATTGTATCCTTATAGAATATAATTTCTCATTATAGTCAATACCAAGGTTCTACGAGAAACCTTTTGGCACAAATCGTGCTTTCTATCGCATTATTCCATGTTCTTATTACGCAAATACCCATTTGTATCAAATCGGTTTTACATCTTCAGGTGGGTGGACTACTGGTCCAAATACTGTACAGCTTATGGTATTTAGACTACATGTCCAATATTTTCATCTTCTGGTATTTGAATTACAAGTTCAAATACTTTACATTATGCTAATGAGTTTAATTCTAACTCGGTAATTTCTTTTTATTTTGATCGATCATATTATCGACATTTGTCGACTATTTATTGTTTAGTCTCTGCATTACTTCTGGTAATTGTATTTACACAGATATCATTTCTATTCTATTATTCTCCTGTATTGAGATCTTATTATTTTCAGGTACTATTTCCTTTGCAGGGGATATCTCTTCAAGAGTTTTCTCTTTTGGGAATTCTTTTTATGGGAGTTTCTTTAGAAAGTTTAGATGATGAAGATTCCTCTTCTAGAGATTTATTTTCTTCTTCAGGAATTATAGAAATAATTTCCTATATTTTCAAAAGTTCATGCTTCAAGAAGTTGAGAAATTATGGTTTCTTCAGGAATACCAATTTGCTCATTTTGTTGTGTTTTTCTCTTTCTGAGAGTTTGACTTTTGCATTGATATGTCTCCCATGCTTCAAGCGCTTTGAAATTATGTGCTATTATATGAACAGATGATCCTATAGGGACATCAACATTGTTGGGAATTTATACTAAAAGACATGTTTTGTGTAATGGCTTTAGTATTTATTAATAAATTAGTTATTCCATTTTAATGAGAATCTGTATGACAAAATGTTTGCATTGCGTTATTTATTTAATGATTATGCATGTATGTTTCTTATTCTATATAGTAGATGATTTGGTGTGTACAGTACGACTTACACACGGAAGATCAGATCATCGGTTCTTATGGAATATAAGTTTATCGTTCATAGTCTTAGATGAAAATGGACACACCATCAGTAGGACTGTAGTACAAGATTTTAATAGGTCTGTCTTGACTATGGAGAACGGTATAGTTCCAACTCCTTGCAGTAGTACACTTTGTGTGTATCGAACAGGACTGTGTTGAGGTAATTATTTTTATATTGACTACATAAAACAATTAATACTTCATGATTATTATGAGTACTTATGCTCTTAATCCTAATATAATAAATAGACACGTGCTTATAATATTTATTGTTTTGATTAACAGAAGAGTGAGATTCTTTGTGGGTCAATAAACTTAGTGAGTTGGACAATAATATTACGTGTATAGTGAATATTTATTATTGATGGAATCTACGTCCCCGTATAGGGATTGATGATACCCCCTTGAGGAAGGTTATAAGTTTTGATTATGTCAGACACTGCAGGTGGATTATGAATCCGACATATCAAATAAGTTAAGTGGAAGGTCTCAAGGAATTAAATAAGTGTATTAAATTTAATTGTCAGTAATTTAATTTAATAGACGGGTATCTGTAATCTTAACGTGGAAAAATAAATAAACATTTAATAATATGGAGCTCGAAATATAATTTCTAGTATAACAGGGAGTGCAATTATAATTCGTTAATGGTATAAATTATAATTTACGTAAATAAGAATTAATCCTGGTTGGATTAGGAGCCCTTATTTGCGTAGGAAGCCCTAGTTATACTAATCTTATGATTTTTGTTGTAGCCTATATATATATATGAGCTCTAAGAGCGGCTAAGGGTTACACTCTGCACATAATTGAGAGATACACGTTTTTGTGAGGAAGAGAAACCCTAGCAGCGGCGAGCCCACTCTCTGTAGAGCAAGGCGTGTACGAGGAATACAACAGAAGTCCGAAGGTTGAGTTCGAGCGGTTGCTTTGTGCTTAGTGCTGATTCTTGTTATTCGGGATCAAACCAGAGAGATCTCGAAGGTATGATTCTAATAACGTAGATTAGGCTATGGTAATCAGATCAGATTTTTTGGTAGTATGCGTATACACTATAGTTAGGTCGTGAAAAATTTCGCAGTTCCCAACAAACATATTGTCCTACAAGGACATTAATATGTGTTATAGCATTAATAGCTGGTATTGCTATGATTTGATTATCGTCTTTGTGTCGGCAAAAGCTTCAGGTAATTGATTTGCAATCATATATAAGTACATAATTATTTTGTGAACTGCAGATTCACATCGACTTGTTTAAGAATCAAGATGACAAGATGAGACGGTTTTACAACATTTCAATTAATCTCACAGTATCACGCATCACGTCACGTTTACGTTTTATCTCCCCCTAATGGTGGAAAAATTGACTCCACAGAAGGACTATCCACAAAATATGAGAGGTAACAGTAAATAAATATATAATCATTGTATATATATGCATAAATGAGAGATATATTAGTGTTACAGAGTAACCAAATATTTGTTTGGCAAAGAGAATCTTCTGATTTTTTAGCGGATGTCCATGTCAAGTATTGGACATATTATTGTTGATCTAGATGACCAAGACGATCATGCCAAAATATAAAATTCTTTTGGAATCAAATCACTTCTGGTGCATTACTTTAGATGTTGTCACTGCAGATACTTCATAAATGCTTCTGTTGTATCACTTCAGGTGATTTCACAGTACAAAAATCTTTTAAGTCTAAAAACTTCTAGTTTATCACTGCAGGTGATCCCAATATAATATAACCCAGAAGAAAAGCAACAAGTTTCTCTATTATATACTTCTAGCATGAAAAAAGAAGTGTAAAAAAAGATATTTTTCATTACCTTCATTGCTATATTCTTTTTCATTATATGCTCTTAGTATAACAGAAATAAAGTAAAAACATATATAAAAGTTGAGCAACTTTCTTGTACTTCTAGTATAATAGAATGTATTATTAATATAGAGTTTTATTCCTTTTGACCACATTATGTTAGCTCTTATAAAGCATAACTCTTCTAGAGCTTAGCTCGTTTGGAGCCTTTAATCAATTTGTAATGCAGCATATTGTTTTAACATTACTTTTAGCTAATGTTAAGTTTACACCATTTCAAAGAATTGTGTGCGTTCTCGCAATGCCTGCTAGATATATATATTCTCTCATTCATATTTGTAATAATTGAAGTATTGGTATGATCTATGCTTTAAAATGCAAAATATTTATAATGTTTGATTGCCAAAATATTTCTATCATAGCAGTCTATTAAATATTTAATCATCGTACTATATGTACGTGGTCAATGAAACATCTTCGTAATTCTTGAAAGGTTTATTCAGCAAACCTTTTTCTATTTTATTTTACTCACATTATTTCACTTTTAGTGGTATTTACAACCTTCATGGTATCTTCATAATTTCAAAGATTATTACATTGTAATCACATCTGTGACAATATTTATGACCATCAAATAAAATTACATTCACTTTAGGGAATGATACAAAATTAGTCCAATATATTAGCTAATTAAAGTACTCGATATAGTGAGCTATACCATGCTGGATCCATTCCATTTACTTATAACTTCAGGAATTAATACATATTATAAATTTGTATTTTGTTCGGAGAGATGATATAACACTAATAAAAATATAAGAAGAAAATGAGGAACAAAATTAAAATAATGTGGAACTCATAAATAGTACCGTAAATAGTAATGTAAATAGTATGCATGAATAGTAACTTAATTATTTACACTTATATTTTATTATATTTACACAATGTGCCATTAAAATACAAATTTCTGAATTAACACTCTCGATATTGCTACTGCTGGAGCACGTACGAGACATAAAATATAAAAATATTTTTCTATCATATCTTCATCAGGAAGATTTTTCTCACATCATTTTCATTGTGGGTAATAAAAATTGTACTCATTCTTTTATTTGGCAACACTGTACTATCTCTTTGTAAAATATTACAATTTCAGGTGCACTAAACCATTGTCATGCAACTTCAGGTGTATTTAATCATAATCTTGTAACTTTAAGTGCATTTATTGATAATCTTGTAACTCCAGGTGTAGTAAATCATAATGAGCCTTGTGAAAAATTACAATCTTCTGGCACTTTGTATTTTCAAACATTCAATGATGATATAATGGTAAACCAAATTAGGCAGCGTCCATAACAAATTTAGTAAATAATAACAGCAACATAAATTAAAGCAGTGGCAGGTGGCAAACCATCCTTATAAAGTAGTAATAATTAAATAAATTGCGTGCAATCCTTAATAAATATTCTATAGGAACACTTGATTCTTTCATTATATTTCTAAAATTATTACTTTTGGAATGATCTAAATATAAAATATTTAAAATAACGTATATAATAAAATTTGACAATTATCAGTGAGTAATCATGTAAAAACCTCCATCAACATATAAATGTTAGATGGGTATTATAATAAATGACAACTAACAGAATGGTGAAAAGTATTACCGTACTATTGATTACATATTATTTGTTATATATTACTATGTAATTACTATTCATCACTATTCATGAATAGTAGAGTTTATTCGATCGATATATATATATATATATATAATATTACTATTTTTGTCTCTATTATAGTTTTCAATCCAGACATCAAAATATAGTAAAGTCACATGTCTATGGAAAGGTATTGAAATAAGGATTCTAGATTTATAAATATTATAGGCAAAACATGTAAGATCTGAGAGAAATAAAGTAATAAAGTTTTGAAATAAATACTATTCATTGTAACTGTTAAACTACTGTTCATACTAGTCATGCGAATTGAGTGAATAGTAAAAAAATCAAAATAAAGATAAATTACACATAAAATGAAAGAAGAATACAAAGTGCTTAAAGTTTCGTGCTGATAACGTGTTATAAACTAAATGAATTTGCAGCAATCAAAATATTAAAACACAGTATATAAGAAAACTAGTTCTTCTGGAACTGTTAAATAATAATTAAATAGTTCTTCTGGAACTATAGGATAGATCTTCTTGATCACTCAAGTATGTATTGTTTTCATAAGATACAAAATAAAGACAATAAAAATTTAAATAAGTTACCTACACTCTTTACTTTTTCTCTTTCTTTTTTCTTCTTTCTATTCTCGCTCTCTTCTCTCTCTTTTCTCTCTCTTCTGTCTCTCTCTTTCTTTCCGTTTCTCTCTCTCTCTCTCTTTCTTTCAGTTTCTCTCTCTCTCTTTCTCTTTCAGTCTCTCTCTCTTTCTGTTCTTTCTCTCTTTTTTTCTTTCTTTATTTCTTCTCCTTTTTTCTCTTTCTCTCTTCCATTTATATAGGTAAATATAAGGGTGGGTTACAAATCACGTAAAGATCATCCACCAGTCAACTATTCCATAACAACACATAAATTATGCGAATAACATGTCACATAAATCGTTTCTATGCAAAAATATACAATGGGAAAAGTAATAACCCAAAAAACAAAACCATGAAATGAAAAAAAACAAAAAAAGTCCAATTCCGATCAATTGAACCGTCTTTTATCGGTAACATTCATCCAACAATGCTCATCACGAGAACCCATTTCCCTAGCCTTCTTCCTATTCCATGCCAACTCAATCTTTCTTTGCTCCGATAACCCACAAAGCTTCTGCAAGCTTTCATCCATGGCATCATGGACCTTCCACCACCTCCGGTGAGCGACGTCGCTGGCATACACTTTTTGAGTCCCAATGTCCCAGTTACAGTCATAGTCCCTGTAGCATTGCCATGGCTTCAACCCGATATAATGTATCGAATACAACTTGGGAGGATCCGACCCGAAAAGCTGGTTCTTCATACTAGCCTCGCCGGAAGTGTTGGACCAGAAGTTTTTGAGGAAATTCACCCTCCTCGGCAACCTGTGCCACCACACGAAAACTTCGTTCAAGAACCCCTGGTCGCCGCCGTTGTACGATACTATCTCTTTCCGGCGTTGCATGAAGAGTTTGAAGGTGCAGTCCGACGGTTCTATGACCATGATACCCGAATTGAATATCGAAGCGTCGTTGCCGGTGGCGGACATCTGAGGAAAGTGGAAGAGGAGGTCGAGGTTGCGCAGGACGATGATGTCGGAGTCTATGAAGATGATCTTGTCGTAGCCGGTGAGCTGCCACAGCCGGAACTTGCTGTAGTTGTACTCGTTGTATGAGTTCTTCTTGGCCCTCGGGTTTCGGATCCGCTTAATGATTCGGATCTTCCACCCGGCTGAGGCGAGTGCGTCGCGTTTGGGAATGGGGATGGACTTGTCCAGGAGGAGGATGAGGTCGCGTTTGGTTCCGGTTTGAAGGAGGCTCTGGGCCAGAGTTATTGCACCGCAAACGTAGGATTCGGAGGAATGGAGAACCGTAGCATAGGCTTCTCGGTTTACTGTTCTTGTGTTGCTTTTGATCTTGAATGTATTGTAGACCTCGTTGATTTCTGAAATCAACATTTGTTTAGAAATTGGTACCTCGTTACTTACTAAGAAGAGTGGACATTAGTAGCATGCTATCTCACATTGTATAAGCATGCAGCTCTGTCATTGTGTCACATGGCTACAGCATACACATAAAACATGCCATATATAAGAATAGCTTATATATTTATATATATATATATATATAAGTTGTAGACTCCAAGGCACAATTGAAGTATGTGGATGTAATGTATTAGCCACACCAAAATTTGATAAAATTTACCGTGCCTTTTCAAAAGACTGAGAATTTTCTATCTTAAACTTTCACAACAAAATTCTTAGGTCGTGAATTATTTGGCAATGGCTTGGGTGCTAGCTAGAAAGTTAATGTTATATTGCTGAAAATAGTATTGAAGTATGTAAAATTTCAAAAATTGAATTAGTTGTTGATTTCGTACGGGAGACGAGTTTATTTTTAGTTGTGTTTCTATATCGGATTTTAAGGTGGGTTCTTCAGTTCTGGTGAGTACATATATTCTTAGTTCACTCCCAACTATATGCTAATTTTCTACTGTAAACTTTTTAGGAATAAAAAAGGTCTCTAAGGTAGGTTCTCCTGATGTATCTGTTCTTAATTCACTCCCAACTAGATGCTAATTTCCTCCAACATGGCCTATACTTCTAAGAAAATGAACCGATTAGTGTCATCTGATTAATTAGACAGTAGAATTTGGAAACCATACCTTTTCCCCAGAGGGGGAGAGCCAAATTGCATGACCCAACAGGCAACGAAACCTTCTGCTCTAGCCTTGCCATTTCCGGCTCAAAGAACCACCAGTCGCCTTCTTGTCTCACCAAATCATTGCATCGAAACAGCTCCGGCATTGGCCTGCACTTGCTGAAAAACACAAATCTTGTCTTCCCATTCCAAGCTCTTTTCCCTCTCTTTACTGCTAAATTTGCCGCTATTAGATGTACTTGGAGCCTAAACACGTCCCTCCCCCACCCTGCTTCTGGGAACTTGCATGGCAATTTGGCTACTATCATGTCCATATACCCATAATTCTCGAAGTTCGGCATTGGTATCTCGGGGCACAACGGGCCGTCGGCCTCTTCCTCCTCATCAATCCATTCGGGAAACAAGTCCTTCCATTCAAATAACTCTGAAACTTGCTCAAAATAAACTGGTATGGTTTCTCCATGCACGTTCCATTCACTTACATTCTCTTCATCCATATTCACCATTCCAATCTTCATTCCCTTTCCCATTTCATTCAAGAAGCTCGGCTTCTCTCTCTTCACCATTCTCCTCCTAGGCTTGGGATGGCTGGCTTGAGTCTCTTCCAAAACCGCCTTCATCTTAATCCCTTTCTCCACCTAGAAAAAAAAAAAAAAAATTTCGAGTTCTATCAAATGGGTAATCAAGAAAAAGATATTTGGCTGTAATTTTGTAATAACTCTACTTGAGCAGGCTCACCTTACCTTGTGATGGCACTCGCGCAGTGAGCACCGAACAAGCGACGCCGCAGTCTCATGATAAATGGAAGACGATGGCTGGAGAAGAAGAAAGGCATAGATGACAAGAAAGAAAGCAAGAAAAACCAGGTTGATTTTGATGACCAGAGACTTTGAAGGAATTGCCTTCATGATCGTCATCTTTAATTTCAAAGACCAAAGTCCTCCCAAGCAGGTGATATATGGTACAACATATACCTATTAACTCTCTTAATATCCAAGTATATATATGTAAAACCAGATAATTATGGTGATATATATGTTGTAGGAGGTGTTTGGGTGTAGCTGTTAAGAGGCAAGAGGATGCCAAATCAGAGTAAAATTCAAAGGGAAGTAATTGGAGACAACTTAGAGAGCAACACCTGTCAGTATCCCAGTTTTGGATTTCCTTCCCTTCAAGACAAATGGGTCGGAACAAATAAGACTTCACTTCCTTGCCATGCCCTGTTGGCACCAAATTGTTTTCCAAATTGTACCCCTCCCTCTGTCTCTAGACTGCTGGAGTAGGAGGGAATTTAGAAGCCGAGACAGGGGTAGAATAGTAAAGTGGGCATTTGTTGGTGAACCATGGGAATTTACGGTTCATCTCTAGAATAAGCAGCTAAGCAGAAACCCAGCCAACAACCATGGTGGTTGCCCTGTCAACTTCCTACATACAGAGGAGTGTCGCTTTTAGCCGTTACGAAATCGCAAGGCTCCACCATTTCTTTCTTCCCTCCATATTATATATCTTTTTATATATAGGCGTGTATGTATATGCGTGTTTTCTTAATTATGTATCTTTTGGGTGAGATTATGAATCGGACATCGCAACGACCAATACTCTGCAAGACCAAAATCATTATGGTAAACTATCAAAGTTGCACCCAAATAAGATTCAACTGCTCAATGATTATACTATCATTCTAGCGAAAAGTTGGATAAAACGCAGTGTTCAGGTGTGTCATGTCCATCATCGTCGAAAGCAGTTCAAACTAAGTGTCATTGTTCCTGCTTCAATTTGTAAGCTAAAGATTTGTTGTCCATTCGAGGATGTCTCTGTGCCTTCTCAAGGAAATACATGTTGTTGCATTGCATATATATATATATATATAATGGCGTCTCAACCACTTGGGGTTGGGTAGTCAAATTTGAAGAATGTCTATGTGTACGTAATGATTGGGGACCTTTCAGCGATACTGAATACAGTTTTGCCTCAAAGACAATTGCTTTATAGAATCTATCTTTTATGAACCCATGTTTTGGAAAAGCTCTTTAATTCGTAGCTTTATCCTATTTTTTTTTCTTTTTTTTTGGTTTTTATAACAAGGAATCACTGTTGGGCAGGGCCACATTCAGTAGTGTAAACTCCGAATACCTGTAATCACCCATGAGCCACACGTATCAATTAAGTTCGAGTGTTTCTAGCGAGAGTTGAATTGAAGAAGACCAAGTTGCCATATCCAGAGGAATAAAAGATAACGACAGGTCCATTTGGTATTAATAATCTTTCGGAAAGCTAGACCAATTCCAAATGCCATAGTTACCGCCCCAAAGAATTAATTGCATGATTAGTAACCAACTGAACTAGTTCAGTTGACCATAAGTCATTGCTGTTTAAAGGGGGGGACAGGGGTTTGATTCTTGCCAAACGAAACAGTTTTTTTAAGACTTTTGTCTTGGTAATTATTTAGTTTGTGTGGAACGAGAAAACTATACAGATTCCAAAATTAGTAGAAGAAACTATACAGATTTTGAAATTAGTAGAGGTGCACGAAATCTGGCAACAATTTTTTTTTTTTTTTTTTGTATGATTAGTATGTTATTCAACCAATTGGTATTGTCTTTACACCTGAGCATCCAACGCACCATTGCTCTTAGGAAAATGCTATTCTTTCAGAATTTTTGCACAGAATTTTATATCAAATAATGTGGCAATGACAGTTTTGTAATAAACAAGTATCTTAGTAGATTCTTTATTTTAAAGTGATAGACCCACAATTTAATCATATTATTCTGATTATAAATTTTGTATAAATTTTTTAACTGTATAACATTACCTTTGGTCTTAACACCAAACTGAAAATCTCAAGCAATATCTTCATTCGTATTAATGGTCCATCCATTCGGCGCAAATCTCTCAAGTGGGAGTTGTTAAAGGGTTTGACTCCGAAATGTGCTAACGGTTAGCCCCATCTGCTCTGCTAATTTATTAAGGCGGTAGAGGCCACAGCATCGTTTGAATTATAAAATTTATAAGCAATTGCTAAAACATAATTTCAAATAAATTTCTAGTAGCGGGTTTATTTCAATGGCAATGGCATTATCACCTATGCCACAAGAATACAGGTTCGACTCACATTTTTTCCTCTCTAGAGTTTTTTGTCTTTCAATATACTAAAAAACACAATAATAATTATTGCAAATAAATTTTCAGGCTATCAACCCATATGTGCAAAGGCCCCTTCAATGATCCAAACAGAATGATTCGTTAATATATAACCTAGATGAGTATTTTCTCATCTACCTTTTTTGTTTTTTAATAAAAGAGAAAAAGCTCCACACTGCTATTTTACTTCCAACTTTTAGCCTGTACTAAAATCAAGGCCGGCTTGACATAGTTCAAGGCCTTTTTTAAATGAGATTTTTTTATATTTGTTTAATATTATCATAAAAATTTTGTAATTTTTTTTATTTTGTAAACCAGTATTTTTTCTTCTAAAGTTTACTAGTGTGCTAATTTTTTGGTTATTTTTTTTATAGCGGTCATTTTTTTCATTTAGACCGAGGCATCTTTTTCCAAAAAAAAAAAAATAGTAAAATTACATAGAGCCTTAAAACTATATAGTTTTAAAAAGTTTGAAACCTTTAAAATTTTTTTATTTGTATAGTGTTTTTTTAAGCCAATATTTTTTTTTAAAGTTGACTGAGGGAGTTGGTTTCATGCTCTTTTTCTTAAAGAATCCTCTTTTCTCACCTAAATTAAAGCATTTTTTTGTTTAAAAAAGAAGATGTGGAAACTATATTTGACTTTGATTATAGTATCTAATGTTTTAATATTTTATGAGCCTTTAAAAAAAGTTTATTTGTAGAGTGTACTAATTATTTATCAAACAAAAGTTTTTTTCTTTCGAAGTTCATTAATACACTATGTTTTGGATTCTTTTTTTTTAAAAGATAGTTTTCTTTTCATTTGTACTTGGGCCTCTTTTTTTTTTTAACCTAAACATGTAAAACTATATAAGGTCCTACTAGGTTTTAAAAAAATTGGGGCCTTTAAAAATTGGACTCTCTTTTTTTAACGGATAACTTCATATAAAAATAATGTAAAAGTTATATAGAATTTTATTAAGTTTTAAAAAATTTTGAGGCCTAAAATAATTGGGAGTTTTAGGCGAGGGCTTAGTTGGCCTAATGAAAGAGCCGGCCCTGACTCAAATCAATTGTTAGAAGAAAAGAGTGGTAAGAGAATTAAAAACACTGTTTACAAAATCCAAAATTTAGGGAAAATATAGGGAGCTATCTAGAAAAAGGCCATCTATCTACTTTCCAAGGCTAAAATAAACATGCTAACCACCACACCTTTTTCAACTGTTAAAATCAATTTGTCACCCATCAATATCATCGAAAGATGTACATAAGACCTTTGCCAAGATTCAGCCGAGAAAATTAATATCATACTATAGCCAGAGTGAAATGATGCAAACAAGACCTCTTGCTGTAATGGCCTACCTGAGATGCTTGCAAAGAAATGCACAAAATTCCTGTGATGTCACGTGCACTAAAAACACAACCACGTAACAAAAACACCTCAAGAAGAAGAAGAATACGGCAACAATTAAAAGGTTTTTTTTATTTATAATTTTTTTATCCTAATTGGTACAAGTGAAGGACTAGAGGCTTAACTCAATTTTTAGGGGCTCAATTTGACCTGCATTTTGTCATGGTCATTGTTTGGTATTATCTGGGCCAAATAGCTAATTATCATCAGTTTGACGCTTTCTTTTACCCAACCAGGTTGTGAAGGCCTTGGACTGAAGGTAGTAGGTTTAAGGGGCCAATCTTGGACTCACCTTAGGCCTATTCTTCAATTTTCAATTTGGGCTGGATTCAAGATGGCCGGCGCAAGATCTAACAACATGGCCTAAAAGGAATAAAATAAGAGGCTGTTCTCTAGAAAATTGGGAACCGAGGAGAAGAAAGTGCTCATCGTCTCCTTACTTTTGCCTCTCACATTGATCCAATCCAATCCAATCCAATCCAATTCCAAAAATAACCAATTCAGAACCCTCCAGACCCAAAAACTAAAAGAGAAAGAAAAAACCCAGATAGATATGCACAAAAGGGATCTCAAGGATGTGAAGATGATAAGAACTAATCTTTGCTCATTTAGGAGTATGCTTCTAGATTGAGGCATTCAAGATTTGATTCTGCAGCTTGACCCCCCTCTGAACCTTTTTCTTTTATCTTCTGGCGAATATGCTACAATAGAGGGCCATCCTGGTTCTAGACCACTTAACTTGTTTCTTAAGCCCTAAGTCATCACAAATGGCTCCCTAGCCACTCCCTGCCATTGTCCAGAAGCACAAACTCAAAGGTTTCAAGACCAAAAAAAAAAAAAAAATGTTCATATATATATATATAACGACACCGACTAATTAAAGTATATACAACAACACAGAGAACAAGATACCCAAAAACTAAATTTTTTTTTTATAATAAAGTTTACTGGAAACAGTTAATTAATTATAGGGTTTTCAAAATATATACAGACATTGCCAAAGTTATGCCTTGTAGATGGCTCTTTTTGACTCTGCCTGTTGCAGTCTTGCAATTGGATTTAGATTCTCTCCATTTTATAATCAATAGACTATATGTAATTCTATCACATGTTTTACTAAAATTACGTCATTTGTAGTAAAATTTATTTTCTTATTTATAGCCATAAAATTATTTATTTTTAAATAACTTTAAGTCAATCTATCTAAATTCTTCATTTTTATGTTAGCTGACTTGTTAACATCTCAATGAATGGAGTGAATATCTTCATCTAAAATCATGTAAGGGAAAGAATTCAAATTCCTTGCAATTATTTACACTTTTCCTTATTCCATATATATCAAGAGAGATAGTTTTAAGATAGTTGCAATAGAGTTAGAGCATAGCAACAGGGCTTTTGCTTGCTTGCTTGGACTTGGAGCAGTGACCCCACTCTCAGTACTTATCCTCACTAAAAGTAAAGAAACCCCCAAGGATAAATATATAGAGAAAAATTCTATATCTCTCTCTATATAAGAGACTCATTCTTAGTTTTTACTTGCACCAGCACAACCTCTCACAAACAAGTAGTGTATAGCAACAAGATGCCTATACGGACATCAAGAAGTGTAAGTTTTCCTCTGACTGAAGGGCAGCTAAAGGGTTTGTTAAAGAGGTATGACACTAATGGCGACGGCAAGCTAAGCAAGAAAGAGCTGAAGGCAGCCTTCGAGAGCTTGGGCTTGCACTTCTGTGGCTGGAGAGCTGCTCGAGCATTGCGCCATGCCGATGCCAATGGAGATGGATACATTAGTGAAGAGGAGATGAATGAGCTTGTCAAGTTTGCTAGCAGATGGGGATTATCTATTTGTTAGGGGGTCTAGTTATGTGATTAGTAATTCTTATAATTATGTACTGTTGAGGTTGTAAAGCTACAACTTTCTTTTATAATAGAGATACCCACGTAAGTAATCCCTCTTCTATTTCTTTACTTTTCCTTCCTCTTTTCCATTTATATACATTTGTGTTCTTATTTTCCTAACCCACCCAACACAAAAATAGTTTCTTTCCATTTATTTACTTTTGTTATCTTTTACTTTTTCTTCTTTTCATTTTTGTCCATGAATCCAGGATCTTAACATAGCAAGATCTTTAGTTTTAGTGTTGTCAATAAAAGGTAAGTGATCTTCAATAATTTCTTTAAGCCTCTGTTTAAAAATTGGAAAGTAAGAGAGAAAAGAAAGAAAGATTTCATTTTTGTTTGTGTGGATGTGTCTGGAAATCATGTAGAAAATAAAAATATCACATGACAAAATTTGATGAGGTGATTTTTTAAAAATCTCTCTACCACACTACAAATTTAGGTTTATTTACTCACTACGTGTCATTATTTGATAGGATTTATCACCGAGCATTCAATACTACTTAACCACTAGACTTCTTTTTCCCATTTTACCTTATGAAGTGATGAGAAAAGCAAAACAAAAAGTTTTCTTGAGTTGATTCTTCCTTTTTTCTTTCCCTTCTTACCATCTTTCTTTCCCTTTTTATTTTCTTTCTTTACCTTTTTATTTTCTTTTCCAAAAACCTAAAGGCCTTAGTAAAATTCTGACAGCGTTTGAATTTTAAAAAAAAGTGTAGCCATCAAGAAACAAGAAACAAGAAACAAGTATTAATTGGAGAACAATAACTGGATATGACAGTTCAAGAATGAGAATGATAAGGATTAACATCCTTAAAATTTAATGTAATCCTTTATGTGAAATTTAATAATCTCAATCGCCTTATAAGATAAATTAATAAATAAAAAGTCCTTGAAAAAACTATTTTTTATGGATGTTAAACCCCAAATATGGTTCCAATTGAGTCCCATTGGATATACAAGTTCGGCCGAAAATTGTTATTTATCTGAGCCCATGAGCAAGAGCGTGGTCGGGGTTGATTGCTCATGGGCCTCAATGAACTCCCTGCGAGACAGATTTGGTTCAACTGACCCAAAGGACAGGTGATTTTGACTTGATGAGCTTTCTATATTTGACATGTCTCACTAGACTCACTTCGTTAGTGCCCTAATGGGCTTGGGCAGTACAGATTCTACGGACCAAAACTGAACTACCACCAACCACACTCTCACTCACCGCCATGAACCATGCCTGAATTTCGAATCTATCTTGAATAGGTCTCAGCCCATTGAATTAACTTGTCTAAACAAATGTTTCTATAAGAAAATAGGTATTTTTCTTTTCTTCTCGGTTTTCTTTTTCTTGTTGAATTTTCCTTTTTAATGAAAAATTTAAGAATTATGGTGAGAGGTTTGCAGGGGTGACAACAATGAGATTCTTGCTTTCATTATAAAAAATTAATTCTCTCAAATTGTCAGATCCTTAGAATAAATGACTTTGTAGACCAAAAAGAGAATACGGAGGCTCTACATACATATAATCCTTGATTGTGTCTCACTCCTCATCATGGGACAACTTAGACCAACATTGACCCATGTTACAAGTTTAAAAGTTTATAGTTCATGAACCATATATTAGAATTATAGTTTCAAGAATTTTGGATATACATTTGGAATCCAAGAAATAACCAAAACTACTATATGGTGTTACAATTTAATTAGATTTGGTACCTCATAAAATGCTTTATGCATACAATATAAGAATTTATTCGATTTGTTCTCAATCATCGTCATCTTCAAGATTGAAACGTAATATTATTATCCGCACTTTCTAACATATTCCATGCGTTTAATTTCTGTTTTTACTAATTTTTTTTTTGTAAAACTCTTTAAAATAATATTATATTATCAAAGTAACAAAATTAAATTAAAGGAGGCTTCACACTTTAGAAATTTTTTTACCGTCTTCAAGATTTTTTAAAAAAATATTTGAGAAGATTAATGAATTTGTTTTCCAAGTAACAAATCTTATGAATGCCGCTCTATCCAAAAAACGAAAAAGAAAAGGAAGAGAGAGAAGAGCACCTCACCACTTGATCATGTGTTGGGATTATCCATTCCACCGAAAGAGAAGGAATCTGTTGTTCATGATTGAAACTTGAAAGTATTTCTCATAAAACAAGTGGGAAATTGGTTTGACAAGAAAAATGCTGCATATGCATAGTCACAAATATTTTTGTTCTTGATTTGGCCATACATATATATATATATATATATGTATATGGTTCCACATTCAACTATCATTCACCCGTGAATCATGACAAAGAAAATCTTTCATTCGCCTCTATCCTATTGTGATCGAACAGATGCTAAACATATGGTCTAAAAAGTGACTTATTCTGAAAACAGCAGCCAGTACTGTAACGACTGTGGCAATAGCAATATTAATTAGGAAGAAGTCATGAGGGAGTTCGTGATCAGAATCTCACTTCTGTTGCAGTAAGTGGTTCTGCTTGGAATAAATGTATATTTTTTTTTTGACGAGGTCGGCTTAAGAGTGACGACTCAAAGTGACGTCGCACCATTGACGTCGTATAGGCATACAACATTCAACAGGTATTGCATTCGATTCATTTAGAGGGATCGGGATCTTCTCCAATTCTAGAGAAAATGTTCACTCCGACGTAGCAAGATTGAAAATCACTAATCATCAAAGATCTAAAATTGATGATCTACAAATTGCTGCATCCTTATGAGTTTGAAAATTTTAATAAATTATACAAAATATATCATACTCATTTAGTGATGGAGACTGACCATGAAATCCCTTGACTACGCCCCGCGCTCAGAGGAATGGGGGGCTATTGATGGGGACTGACTATGAATTCTCCTGACTACACCCCACGACTCGGGATACTCAAGAGGCATGGGGGGCTACTGATGGGGCTGACGATGAATTTCCCTGACTACACCCCACGACTCGGGGTATTCAAGAGGAATGGGAGACTACTGATGGGGGCCGACCAGGAACACCATAACGGCCCGACCAGGAAAAAGCACACACGGGTTGTCAGATTCAGCTGATGACGTATTGTGCATTACAATGGTTGAGGCTTTAGCACCAAACATGTTGATATCTCGAAGGACATAGATGGGATCGAAAGAAGGCAAAGCACCATGAAAGGAAGATCAACCCTGAGAGGTCCAGCCGACCAGGGCCTGACCAAGGAGTCATGACCAGACTGTGGCTGCACACGATTGAGTGGACCACGCCCGAGCAAGACTTGTGTGATGGTGCCGATCATTCGTTCCACCAGCCACGCCAGTGAAAGCCATCATTGGCAACCCAATCATGATAATGTGCTCCCAATTCCAAGACTTCCCGTGTAGGAGGAGGCAGTCACCTCACTCACTCTGACACACGCCTAAGGGAGCGCTACGTTTGGGGTTGGACAACCACGCCTCCCCACTACCCTGCCACCAGTCAGGATATCCAATGCCGCGCCGCCACGTGGAGAGACAGCCGTCTCCCACCTTCTCTATGTATACAGCGCCCCTCTAGGGCTACCAATGTGCTGGCCAATATAAAAGGAAAAAGTCATCTTCTCCAACGAGGTACGCAAAACATAAACCCTAGCAAAAACTCTGTTGAAATATCTCCAAAGACCTAACTTTGGCATCGGAGTACCCTTGGCAGACATCACACTGGTGCCCCTCACCTTTTCTCTCTTCTCAAATTACTGGAGCTGATTGTTGCTGACCTGAAGACCGACTTACTGCATTATCATTTAGTACAAAATTCTGTTTAGAAATGACAATAGGCCTAAACTCTATTCTAATCTTAATAGGAATGCGGTTCTTGCTTTCTTTACGGAGAATTAATTATCTCAAATTATCATATTCTTAGAATAAATAACTTTGTAGACCAAAAAGAGGATAAAAGGGCTCAACATATAATCCTTGATTGTCTCATTCCTCATTATGGGACAATTTAGACCAACGTTGACCCATATTCCAAATTTAAAAGTTTACAGTTCATGTACCATATATTAGAATTATAGTTTCAAGAATTTTGGATATACATTTGGAATCTAGAAATAAAAAAAACTACCCATATGTAAAGGAGGCTATGGTGTTACAATTTAATTAGATATGGTACTTCATTAAATGCTTTATGCATGCAATATAAGAATTTATTCAATTTGTTTTCAATCATGGTCCCCTGCAAGACTGCAATGTAAAATGTCTGTTTATTTTTCTTTGTTTTTTTTTATTGTCTTTAAGACTTTTTGTAAAAATATTTGTGAGAAGATTAATTAATTTGTTTCCAATTAACAAATCTTATGAATGCCACACTATTCAAAAAATGAAAAAGAAAAAAAAGAGAGAGAAGAGCACCTCACCACTTGATCATGTGTTGGGATTATTCATTCCACCAAAAGAGGACGAATCTGTTTTCCATGATTGAAACTTGAAAGTATTTCTCATATAACAAGTGGGGAAATGGTTTGACAAGAAAGATGCTGCATACGCATAGTCACAAATATTTTTGCTCTTGCTTTGGCCATACATACGTACATATATATACATACATATATATATATATATATACACATTCAACTTTTATTCACCCAAAATTGACTGTGGCAAGAGCTATATTAATTACTGATGGGGACATATTAGGACTTTACGCATGGAGGCCGATCGACCAAATTCCCTTGATAGCATTTGGGATATTCAAGGGAATTGGGGGCAGCTAATGGAGACCGATCAGAACTCTCCTTATAGGTTGATTGGTGCTTGCATTGAGGACATTACGCCCAGGGTACATGTCAAGCAAGAATACAATATAGATTAACCATGAGAGCTTGAGTCGACCGAGCAGCTGCTTTACTGAGCAGACCATGACCTAGCACTGACAACCCAATTATGATAACGTGCTACTAACTCCAGGACTTCGCGTGTAGCAGGAGGTAGTCACCTCTCTCGCTTTGATGCACGCTTGAGGGAGCACCACGTATGAAGTTGGACAACTACTCCCCCACTACCCTGCCACCAGTCAGGTCCTCCAATGCCGCGCTGCCACGTGGAGAGACAACTGTTGGCCCAATTAGGCAAACCAAGGGGGGGGGTGAATTGGGTTTTATAGAATTTATATCAAGAATTGCAACTAAAATGGTTTATGTATTTTTGCAATGATTAATCAAAGTGTATATATATCAAGCAAGAAGTATACATCAATACATATATTTATGCAAGCATGTATAGTGAGCAAATAAATAAAACAGAGGCAGAAGAGAAGTGCACCAGATTTATAGAGGTTCGACTAACCTTGCCTACGTCCTCTCTTCTTCGATCCTTTCGAAGGAATTCCATTATGTAATACTCCTTACACAGCTGTTGGTTTTGCCACAAGTGCCCAGCTCACTCTTACAAAAGCTTATTCCCAAGCTTTCAAAACCCAAGAGATTTTGTCCAAACTTCTCTCAAACTTACAAGTGATTTTGTCCAAGCTTCACTCAAACTTACAAGTGTTTTTACCCAAGAACACTCAAACTTATAGGTTTACAAACCCACCCAAGTGAAATGAATAAAGGTTATACAATGGGTAACTCTCCTAGTGAGTATATGAACAAATACAACTCAATGAATAACCTAAAACACTCAGCAAAAATGTGTGGCAGTGAGGTGCAGGAGGTTTTCAGCTTCAAGCTCTTGATATCAATAGTATAATTGCTTTAATCATCATTATTGAAGCTGTATATTTCTTGTATTTAAAGATATGAATCGATTTTAGCCGTTGGAGAAGTATGAGAGAAGATTTGGTTGCATTTTTGCCCATACCGTCTGTTAGAAAACTAGCCGTTACTGTCTGGGGGTCGACTCTTTTCATAATGAGTCGACTTTTTTTGTATTTTAGCAGATTTTTCAAGTCACTGTCCAAATGAGTCGACTCTCTTGTCCCAGGAGTCGACTCTTTTAAGCTGTCTGCAGAATTTTTTGTTCTCTGTTGCAATGAGTCGACTCTTTTTGGCTAGGAGTCGACTCTTTTGAGCTTCCAGCAGAATTCCAAGGCTCTGTTCGAAAGAGTCGACTCTTTTTACCTGAGGGATCAACTCTTTTTACCAAATACCATATTTTTGCAACTTTTCTTCATTCTTTTTCAAAGCTTCCAATCTTTTCAAGGATCATTCAAATAACCTTTTTAAAGCTTGCAAATGCTTCTTCAAGGCTTGATGACTCCAAGAACATCTTCAATTCATTCTAGATGAATTTTCTTCATTTTAATCACTTGTAGAGCTCTTCCATCATCATAGCTTCATCCATTGACTCAAGTCTTCTTCAAGATCTTCAAGAGAGCTTCCATGACTTAGAATCTCATTTCTTCAACTGATTTTCTATTTTTCTTTGAACATCTTCATTTCTAAATTTCTTCATAGACCTCAACAACTCTTCCAAGAAAGCTTTCCAAGTCTTGTGATTTCTTCCATACCTTCAAGACATCTTCAAATCTTCGAAGAAGGCTGCCATGTCTTTGAGTTGGTCTCTTCTTCTTCTATTCTTGCAAGATATTTTCAAGTCCTCAAAGTCTCCAATCTTTTCAATCAAGACTTTGATTATTTTTATTCTTCTTTCTTGACATTCATCTTCATTCTCTTATAAGATCACCACTTGTTGAATATGTCACCTCATCAAGCTCATCAATCTTCAATATAAGATTTTCATCAACTTGAGATTTCTTTTTCTTCTTATAATATCAGTTTTGTAGAATACATCACTTCATCATGCTTTTCATTCTTTATTCAAATCTTTGCATCACAAATTTTCCATTATGATAAGCTTCAAATCAAGATCTAATTAATAATTCATCTGCACACTAAGTAGAATTATTAGATCATTAAACCATGTTTTATTATCATCAAAATCAAGGCATTGACTCAACAATCTCCCCCTTTATGATGATGACAAAACATTGAAAATATATGCAGTTAAGCTCAATATAAGGGATAAAGATAATGAGAAGCATGGTGCTTCAAATTCCTAAGTTTCTTTCCCTTCTTTCCCTTTTTCATATATTTTTCATAAGTATTTCTCCCCTTTTTTGTTAATCTATCAAAAAGGAATGCAAATTTGAAAAAAAATGAAGTCATTGTCCAGATTTTAAACATTTCTCCCCCTTAATGAAGGAGTTTTCGTTGATAGGGCATACAAAGAAACTTTTATGAGTATAGACAAAATACTCAAAGTTACAAGAAGATCAATAATCTGCAATATCAGAAAAGTTTAGAGAGAGAGTGATATTTTCATACCAATCATTTGCTCCCCCCTGCTTTTGTACTTTGTGCTTGAGAGGTTCATGGCAATTAGCTACCTTGGAGGTTCAGGGCATGTAGGCACTTGAAAGTGCAGAATATTCATGCTTTATGCATTACAATTGATGCTGTATTGCTCATACTCTAGTGCATTATATGTATGCTCCCCTTTCCTCATCAAACAAATGCTCCAGATTATTTTTCAGATTCAGGACAAAGCGTACTCGAGCTCAAATGGTCAGGGCATGTATTCACTTGAAAGTTCAGAACATGGATGTTTCATTCATGTCTTTGGATGCTTCAGTGCTTATGCTCCACTGCATCAGGTTCATGCTCCCCATCAAACAAAGGCTCCAAATGAGATTTTAGATTCAGGGCAAAACAAATTCTAACTCAGAGGTGCAGGGCATGTAGGCATCTGGTGATGTAGAGAATTCATACTGCATTTACTGCATTGGATGCTTCTTAGTGCTTCATCTTTATCAAACCAATGCTCCCCCTTTCCTTTGCAGTTGATGCCTTATGACATAATTCCTTTGCACCCATTTAGTAGTAGAGAATAATTCATTGCAGTTAACTAGTACCAGATAATAAAATGAAGGTTAAAGAGAAATGTGTTTCTTATACCTGGTAGTGCATTGAGGAGTGTTTTCTCCCCTTTTGATCTTTTTGAGAATAATTTCTCTCCTTTTTTGTCAAATCCTCAAAAAAGAGGAGTAATAGTTGGAAAAAAACAGACAGGTACAATAGCAAAAAGAAATAGAATACAATGATGTTTATGAGAAGATCATTGATTAAGGCAGTTATAGCAATCACTCATTCAGCAGATTCAACATTGTTAAAGCAATTATTCATTCAACAAATTCAACATTGTTAAAGCAATTACTCATTCATCATTCACAAGTAAAACAGCAATGTTAAGACAATGAGATCCAAAACACATCATTCATTCATAAAGAAATATTGAAAGAGTTTAACAAAGAGAATCATCCACAAAAATATTAAATGATGCTTTAGAAAATGACTTGTTCAAAAACAAGAAGATAGGAAGTTCAAAGGCAGAGATCTTCATTTTCTTTTGGGAGAAGGGGTTTGAGAGAGATCAACTGGATCATCAGCAGTGTTTGAAAATTTGCTGCTTGAAGGTCTTTGTCTCAGACCATATTTGTGAGGTGCAACAGAAGATTTTGGAGGAGTTTGGTCAAAGGGATCAGAGGGGTCTGTAGGTGATGGCTGAGAAGAGGTATGCTCCCTTCCACTAGATCCTTCCAACTCATCTGTGCTTGAATCTTCTGCTACAAATTCTGCTGCTGAATGGAAGAGTGGCTGGTATTGGTCTCCAACCAGCTTCTTCATATATTTGCCAATATGCTCAGTGGAGAGAGCAATGTCATTGGCAACTTTCTCTCTTATTTTGTTTCCTTCAGACACAAAAGCCTTGCTCAATTCCCTCACCTTCTTCTCAACAAAGAATAATCTAGTAGCCCCATTATCAATTTTCTTGTCCAACTTGGTGAACATCTCTTCTTGATGCCTTTTCAAATCTCTTATCATGCTCATCAAGATAGACATATCCACTGATTGGCCACCTGGAACAATGCTCATTGGAAAAAGTTCCCTTGGAGCAGGAGAAGGGGCAGGTCTAGAGGGTTCACCACTTTCTGGTATGGCACTAGAAGGTTCACCTCTTTTAGTGGATTCAATTCTAGGAGTCCCACTGTCAATGTGTTTCTCCTTTCTAGGGGTCCAGGTCTTGCTCTGTGGGTTGAAGTGATAGCCCATTCTTGACAAAGTTTTCTGATTATACTCATCAGAATTTGAATCAGGGGTTCTGTGCTTCTCACCCCTTAAGTCTATCTTGAAGTGTTTGAAAACTTTGGTCAAGAGAATCCCATAGGGTAGGCTGACTTTGGTTCTTGAGGCCTTGACAATGTGCTCTAAAATGAACTCAGGCAAATCAATTTTGGTATCTGTCAAATAAGCCCAAAGGAAAAACAGTTCCCTTTCAGTGATGTAGTCAAACTTGCCTCCTCTAGGAATGAGAATGTGACAGATAAAGTGATGCACCAATCTCAGTTCCAAAGGCAATTCATTGGCCATGGGTTGGAATGAATCATCAGTGATCTCCTTTCCTAATAAGGCAGACAAAGTAGTTTTTCTACTAACATCTTTCTTGTCCATTTGCCCACCACTACCAATTTTCAAAATCTGACAGATCACTCCTTTAGTGAGTGTAATGGTTTCACCCTTCACATAACTGATCACATTTACATCCCCAGTTTCCTTTTCTACATGGGCATATAATTGTCCCACAATTTCAAGATATACATCATCCTTTAACAGGGTAATGGATTTCCAACCAAGGGCTTCGAATTTTGGTTCAAATGCAAACTTCTCTTTAGCAAAGAAAGCATAATCTATCCATCTTCCATTTAAAATAACTCTAGAAGAGAAGATTTTCTCATCCTTATCTCGGTTGGATTTCTTCTCAAAGTAGATGGTGTTGTCGAGAAACTCATCTTCCTCCTCCTCAGTTTGCTTCCCTTTTTTTCTTTTTGAAAGCCTGGAAGAGTCCCCTTTTGTCTTCCTTTTCGTTCCTCTTTTGGATGTGGGAGTCGGCTCTTTTAGGGCTTTCTTACCCTTCTTTGATGGAGCAGATTTGGGAGCCATGGAAGGTTGAAAATGGCGGTTGAAAGAAGTTAGAAAGACTCTAGGATGATCAAATATAGGTTGGGTAGGGATTGAGAGAGAGTTTTTCGGTGGTTGGAAGTGGAGGTGGCGGTTGATCGTGAAAGAAAAGAGTGAAAACAGAAGTTTTGGAATGATTTGTATAGAACAGGGGAATTACAGTTTTAAAGCAATTTGGACTTAAATGAGTCGACTCATGGCTTAAAAGGGTCGACTCTTTTGGGCGAAGAAAGCTTCCTGAGCTCTCTGTTCAAATGAGTCGACTCTTTTTAATAGAGGACATCTGGGGCTGATTCCAGAGTCCAGGAGTCAACTCTTTTGAGGCATGAGTCGACTGTTTTTTTTTTTTTGTTTTCCAGAAATGCAAAGATGTGTTTTTAAAAGCTATGAAATGCATCAAACAAGTTTGTAATCGATTTCAAAGATACATATGCATTCATCAAACACATATAAACATCTAAGCATTCAAGATAAAGGATTGCTCATTCCCAATTCTCTTCTAATCATACAAAATCTATCTTCATTTAAAGGTTTTGTGAATATATCAGCAAGTTGATGTTCAGTATTCACAAAATCAAGCAAGATGTCACCTTTTTGCACATGATCACGTATAAAATGATGTCTAATCTCAATGTGCTTTGTGCGAGAGTGTTGGATAGGATTTTTAGTTAGATTGATGGCACTTGTGTTATCACATCTAATTGGAATATGTTCAAATATTAAACCAAAATCCTCTAGTTGATGTTTTATCCAAAGCACTTGTGCACAACAACTTTCGGCTGCAATATACTCAGCCTCAGCTGTAGAAAGGGCAACAGAGTTTTGTTTCTTACTAAACCATGAAACAAGCATATTTCCAAGGAATTGACAAGATCCACTAGTGCTCTTTCTATCAACTTTGCTACCAGCATAATCAGCATCCGAATAACCAATTAAGTTCAAAGATGTATCTCTAGGATACCACAAGCCAAGATTAGGTGTGTGCTTAAGGTATCTAAATATCCGTTTAACAGCAACAACATGTGATTTCTTAGGATTAGATTGAAAGCGAGCACACAAGCATACACTAAACATAATATCAGGCCTACTAGCAGTTAAGTAAAGCAGTGAGCCTATCACACTTCTATATAGCTTAGTATCTACCGAAATACCTTTCTCATCACTGTCTAGCTTTGTTGAAGTATACATAGGAGTGCTCAATGGTTTTGCATCTTCCAGTCCAAACTTCTTGAGTAGATCTTTGATGTACTTTGCTTGGTTAATGAAAATTCCTTCCTTTGATTGTTTGATTTGAAGTCTAAGGAAATAATTGAGCTCACCTATCATGCTCATTTCAAACTCACCCTGTATACACTTAGCAAATTCTTTGCAAAGCTTTTCATTAGTAGAGCCAAATATAATGTCATCAACATAAATTTGCACAAGCAACATGTCATGATTTTTAACCTTTATAAAAAGAGTTGTATCAATTTTTCCTCTCGTAAAATCATTTTCAGTCAAAAATTTGCTTAGCCTTTCATACCAGGCCCTTGAGGCTTGCTTTAAACCATATAAGGCTTTAGTAAGTTTGAAAAAATGATTTGGAAATGAAGGATTTTTGAAACCAGGAGGTTGCTCAACATACACCTCTTCAGATATAAAGCCATTCAAAAATGCACTTTTCACATCCATTTGATAAAGTTTGAAATTCTTGAAACATGAAAATGCAAGCAACATTCTAATAGCTTCTAATCTAGCTACAGGTGCATAGGTTTCATCAAAATCAATACCTTCTTCTTGACTATAGCCTTAAGCTACAAGTCTGGCCTTGTTTCTAGTAACAGTTCCAGATTCATCCATCTTGTTTCTGAACACCCATTTGGTTCCAATTACAGGATGATCTTTAGGTCTAGGAACAAGATTCCAAACCTCATTCCTTTCAAATTGGTTTAACTCTTCTTGCATGGCCATAATCCATGACTCATCATTTTCAGCATCTTGAAAACATTTTGGTTCTATTTGTGAAAGAAAAGCAAGATGATTACATACATTTCTAAGAGATGATCTTGTTCTTACCCCTTGTGATGGATCACTTAGTATTTGCTCTGTTGGATGGTTGTGGACAAATTTCCATTCCTTTGGCAATTCTTCATTCTCATCTTGTTGGCTTGAAGAGTCATCTTGATTTCCTTTGTCATGTGGTGAAGCTTTATTTTGAGTTGGATCAATATTCAATGTATCCAAGTTCTTCTCCACATCATCTATATCATCATTCACAGCCTTTCTAGACAAAGAATTTAGTTCATCGAAAGTAATACGAATTGATTCTTCAACAACTAAGATTTTAATATTGTAAACTCTATAGGCCTTGCTATGTGAGGAATATCCTAGAAGGACAGCTTCATCAGATTTTACATCGAATTTACTAAGGTTGTCCTTATTGTTATTCAACACAAAGCATTTGCATCCAAAAGCTCTAAAATATGAAACATTTGGTTTCTTGTTCTTCCAAAGTGCATATGGGGTTTTATTCAAAAATTTTCTTATCAGAACTCTATTTAAAATATAACAAGCTGTGTTAATAGCTTCAGCCCAAAAGTATTTTGGCAAATTGTTTTCACAAAGCATTGTTCTCCCCATTTCTTCCAAAATTCTGTTTTTCCTCTCAACAACTCCATTTTGTTGAGGAGTTCTTGGTGCTGAAAAATTGTGTTCAAAACCATTTTCATCACAGAATATTTAGAAAGGTTTGCAATCAAACTCACCACCATGGTCAGTCCTGATTGCTGTGATTGTAAATCCTTTTTCGTTTTGAACCCTTTTACAAAACTTGGTAAAGAAGGCAATTGTTTCATCTTTGTGAGCTAGAAAGAAAGTCCATGTAAACCTTGAGTAATCATCAACAATGACAAGAGCATATTGTTTACTGACTAAACTTAGAGTTCTTGTTGGTCCAAACAAATCCATATGCAATAGTTGAAGTGGTCTAGAAGTAGAGAGCATGTTTGTAGATTTGAAAGAAACTCTGGTTTGCTTTCCCATTTGACATGCATCACAAGTTTTGTCTTTTTCAAAATTGAGTTTGGGAAGACCATTTACTAACTCAATTTTTGAAATTTTTAAAAGAATGCTCATACTAATATGACCAAGCCTTCTATGCCACAACCAACTATCCTCTTTGTTCACAGCAGCAAGACATTTGATTTTGCAAGATGATAAGTCATTTAAGTTGAAAATGTAAAATTACCTTGTCTATGACCAGTAGAAAGCCCCATACACACTTATACACTCCATATACAAAGCCCCATACACAAAGCCCCATACACACTTATACACTCCACACTAGCCTCTCAAGCCTTTTTGAAGTCACTCAAGCTCCAATTAAGACATTCATTGAAGACTACAAGAGTGTTGAAGACTAAAGGTGTTATCCCTTTTACATTTGTGCTCTTCCCTACTCTTCTCTTCTCCCTCCTAGCTTACTTAGGCTATTCTCTATTTTAATCCCCATCTTCAACCCCCTTTTCTTGCATGCTTGAGCCAAGAGGGCTCCTAGATCATGCTTAGAGGAAAGCAAGTGAGAGCCACCGTGTAGGGGGACCTCTCACTAGCCTACTTTAAGATGGCATGGCCTAAGAGCCCCTTGTTTGTGTGGTGAAGCCTAAAATCCTTGTATGTGAATCATGACCCCTTGCATATTATTATTTTGATCATGTCTTGTATGCTTGGCTTCATTTTATGTTTATTGCCATGTCCCACAATGCTCACATTGCTCTTAATTTCATGATATTTCTAAGTTCTACATGTCCTTCACAAATTGTTCTAAGAGTTGGCCCCTTGAAGTTTAGGGTGAGACCTTAGGAGTCATGCCTTAGAAAATCCCACACTACCGCCTAATTCACACTTTTACATCATTACATTTCAACTTGTACAAAGGTTGCTTTCAAACTCCCTAATTTTCAAAGGTTTTCATTCTCTCAAGTTTAGTGGTTAGAATGGCCCCATGGAATCTTCTCTTGAGTGGTCTCCCTTCTTATTGGCCATATGAACCCTCTCTTGATGGAATGGTTCCCTTGAAAAATGGTTTTCAAAATTCTTCCCCAAAGATGATTTCAAAAATGCATTCTCTTCATATTTGCATAAAAATGATCTTCCAAAAATCACTATCATCATGTTGAATTTTGACCTATATTACTCTTGCCAAGATATTGGTTATAATGGCCATAAGGAAACCTTCCTTGGAATGGTCTCTAATCACCAACCATATAAACCATATTCTTGGCTAGAGTTAAAATTTTCATGGAAATGATCTTCATAAAGATTACCAACCAAAGCCTATTGCATATCATGTTGTGTTTTCAAAACCCTTTCCAAGAGTAGCATCAAAACAACTTTCAAGACCATTCTCCAATCTAACCTTAGGTTAACTTGACCCTAGTTACCTAACCCTAGGTTAACTTGACCCTAGTTAGTTAACCCTCAGTCTTCTTAACCTTAGGTTTCCCCCTAACCCTAGGCTAACCCAACCAAGGTTAATACACTTCAAGGTTCCAACTCTTGAACCCTTTTTCAAATGATCATTCAAATCTTCAAATCATCCTCATAACCTATTCCTCCAAAACCTCCTACTCCATGACTTCAACCCAATTCCATAAACTCTTCAAATGATCTTACATTCCCTCTTCAAGGTCTTTCCAAAAATGTTTTCAAAGGATCACAAACCTAAGGTGTCCCTACCCCTCTCATGGTTAGGGATTCCAATAACAAGTGACAAATCAAGAACAACTTCTAGGGTTGTCCATGTTAGGATTCCAAATACTTAGCCATTTTCAAAAACCAATTTCAAAAACTAATTCATCCAAATATTCTAAAGTCATGCCTCCTAGGATTTCAAAACAAGACTTCAAAAATACTTTCAAGTTCTCTTGAGTCATGCCAAATCATTTTTTCAAAACTCCCTTAGAGTTAATCCAAAAGCATTTTCAAAACACTTCACTTCCAATTCCAAGTCAAAACTTCTCCAAAGACCTCAAAGTGTCTTAAGCTTATCCAAAGACCTTAGAGTGTCTTAAACTTCTTCAAAGACCCAAAGTGTCTTCTAACCTTCCAAAGACCCTAATGCGCCTATTTTCCATCGAGCTCTTACCCGAACCACGAATGACCTGATTCTCGCCAAATGAGATACGTAGGCAACCTAAAATGGTGCGGTCAAAACTTTTATTTCAACTCCAATCCCTTTTTCAAAAATTCCAGTCAATTCCAAGATTCTATTTCAAACTCTTTCAAAACCCCTATTATTTTCAAACTTCTTCAAGGAACTTGCATCATGCATCATTCATCCGAAAAGTGATGACTAGACCCCGTTTTCAAAATTCTAAAGTGGATATTAAGTGGACAATAGTAACCGGTTATTCTAGCGAGTGAACCAAGGGTGATTAGACATATAAGTACCGAAAGGGCGGGGTAGGGAGATGATCTTAGGATATCTTCCCTACACGTAACCAACCCCCGAATCTTAGATTTCTATTTTCGAAAGACCAAAATGGAGTTATTTTTAAAAAGGGCTTAAACATTCCAAAAGGTTGCCAAACAACCTATTTTCCTAAAAACCCTCTTTTGAGGGAGATTTCAAAAACCTTTTTCAAAAACTCAAAGTTTAATCTTAGGATTAACGCTTAGTTTTAGGTACCCTAACTCACCTTTATGAAGTTAGGTGGCGACTCCTATTTTTCTAAAAAGCCCTAAGTCAAATCAATTTTCAAACCTAGTCGCACTTGTCCTTTTAGGAGGACGAGTTCTAGTGACAGAGTTTCGTGCTTTAGGGTCTCCGAACCGAAAGGACCTTGGACACCCTAAAAACCGGGGCACGACACCCTCTTAGGGTTACCAGGATGCTTACCCATATAAAAGGAAAACTCATCTTCTCTAATAAAGAACGCAAACATAAACCCTGACCAAAACTCTGTTAAAATATTTTCAGAAACCTAACTTTGGCTTTAGAGTGTCCTTGGCAGGCACCACACCGGTGTCCCTCACCCTTTGTTTCCTCCCAGATCACTGGAGCAGTTCACCACCGGCCTGGAGACCAACCTGACAAGTTTACTGCATTACTGTCTGTGGGAACGATTGTTTATGTTTTCATGGTTGTCACCAGGTTTGGCACTTTATGCATTCCCCTACCAATAGATGACCAAAACACTAACAGAGTTATGAATGATCAAAACACCAACAGAGTTACAGCCCTCGAAACTCAGATGATCGATGTGATGGTCAATATGCAAATGTTGATCACCTAGAATTGGGAGTTGCTTCAACGACTCCTTGTTGCCCTAGGAGGAAGACAACCACCTCGAGCTTAACCGAAAAATGGAGGAAGAAGCTATGCTAGCAGTCTCGTCAATGAAGACCCCATTTTTTCAGGTAGTGGTGTGTTACCCCCTGACGGCGCGTTATCGCCTCGAAACGGCAATGCCAACCGAAGGAAGTGCAGAGTTGGGCACCTGGTCCGCACCTGCGATATCACCCCCAACACACTGAGGTTAAAGGAGAAAGAGTAGACAACCCCTTGGCTTGGGATGAGCGTTTCAAGGCCCTTTAGGCCCAGATGACCGGAGTCATGGAGGCTATGAAGACTAGGACTCCAAACATCGTCGAAGAGATGGTGAATAGAACTGACTCCCCGTTCACTCAGGCGGTCATACAAGTCCCCCTACCGCCCAAGTTCAAGATGCTAACTATAGAGATGTTCGATGGGACTAAGGATCCATTAGATTATCTGGAAACCTACAAAGCCTTGATGTAGTTACAGGCCGTCCCCGACGAGATTATGTACAAAGCCTTTCGAATCACTGTCAAAGGAACAGCTATAGTGTGGTTCAACTGGATCTAACCCTCCATTGTTAGCTCCTTCATTCAGCTCGACAAACTGTTCGTTGGATATTACATTGGAGGCCAGAGGTATAGGAAACCAGCAACCAGTCTACTTAATGTGAAGCAGAAGAAGGACGAAGCCTTTCGCGAGTTTGTCACCAGGTTCAACCTAGAAACCCTGGAAGTGGATGATGTTGATGACAAGGTCGCAGTCACCGCCTTTATGAATGGAGTCAGGACCCATAAGTTCATGTTTTCGTTAGCCAAGGAGCCTCCGAAAACCATGGCGGACCTTATGATCAGGGCCTAGAAGCATATGAATACAGAAGACACGATGAATGCGCAATGGGAGCGTGATGAGGGCGTCTCCTCTCTGTAAAAGAAAGAAGAAGAAGAGATCACCTGAAGGTAAGGATGACAGAGACAGGAAAGCCTTAAGAAGTGATAGGTTAGAAAGGGACGAGTGGCCAAGAAACTGGTTCGTTGCCTTTGAACGTAATTTCACCCCCCTGACCATGCCGCTAGAGCTCGTCCAAAATGAAATCAAGAACGACCTAGACCTGAAATGGCCTGGGAAGTTAAGGGGCCCCCTAGAAGAGAGAACCGAAGGAAGTACTGTCGATTCTACAGGGATCACGGCCACAATAATGATGAATGTTTTGACCTTAAGCAGCAGATAAAAAACCTAATCAAGGAGGGGTGCTTGGGGAGGTATGTTGCTGGCCACGGGCAAGACCGAGCACGTGCAACAGAGAGCAAGAGCCTGGAAAGAGCCTCAACACACTAACGTCCGATCGGAGAGATAAGGGTCATTGCTGGGGGATTCTGAGGTGGCAGCGAGTCTTTGTTTGCCAGGAAGAACCATGCTAAGAGAGCCAAGTAAGCAGAGGTGTTTGTTGTAGACAGGCAGAGCAAGAAAGCCCAACCAGATATTCCAGACATAGTGTTCACTGAGAATGAAGCGGAAAAGCTGAGTCACTCCCATGATGACGCCCTGGTGGTCTGTGCTATCATTTCCAACTTTAGAACCTAACAAATTCTCATCGACAGTGGCAGCTCGGTTGACATCCTTTTCTAAAGGGCCTTCGAGCAATTGCATATACAGAGGGAAGCGCTGAAACCCATGACCTCCCCTCTGGTAGGGTTTGTAAGCACCCCACTTTTGACCGCTAGGTAGTCTACACTCCGTCTAGACTTGTTTTCAAGTCATTATGGGCGTATTCCAATCGAAACTGATTTTTCTAAGTCCAAATCCCGTTTGTCCATCGTCTTGCGGGCCCACCAGGCCCAAATAGAGGCAAAATGACCAAAATGCCCTTAGGGGCATTGTCCTTTCCTTTCCGTTTCCAACCCCTCTCTCGAGACAGTTGATTCCTCGAGACGGTAAATCTATTCCAAATCAGCCACGTCTTTTCGAAGACGGTAAGTCCCCTTTCCAACCCCTCTCTCTAGACAATTTATTCCTCGAGACGGTTCCAATTCAGGCACGTCTTTTCGAAGACGGTAAGTCCCCTTTCCAACCCCTCTCTCGAGACAGTTTATTACTCGAGACGGTTTCAATCAGGCACGTCTTTTCGAAGACGGTAAGTCCCCTTTCCAACCCTTCTCTCGAGACAGTTTATTCCTTGAGACGGTTCCAATTCAAGCACGTCTTTTCGAAGACGGTAAGTCCCCTTTCCAACCCCTCTATCGAGACAGTTTATTCCTCGAAATGGTCCCAATCAGGCACGTCTTTTCGAAGACGGTAAGTCCCCTTTCCAACCCCTCTCCCGAGACAGTTTATATTACTCGAGACGGCTCCAATTAGGCACGTCTTTTCGAAGACAGTAAGTCCCATTTCCAACCCCTCTCTCGAGATAGTTTATACCTCGAGATGGTCCGAGTAGCGAAAATACTCGCAAACATCACAACCGTTAGAGTAGCGGAAATACTCACAAATAGGTCGATATAGGGAATTGCCAACAAACCCCTGTGTCACGACGACCGCCGTTAGAGTGGCAGAAACAATCAAAACCCAGGTCAACACTAGTGTTTGTTAGCCCACTTCGGTGAAAAATGACCAAACTGCCCCTTGGACCTTTTCCGAGACTTTCAGGTCAAGATGATCATTTTTGCCCCTAAGCATCCGAACGCACTGGGAACCACACTGGCTCTGGGTATCAAACCGGTAACCTTTTGAGACTTCTTTTTATAACACTCTCAACCCTTCTTTATCTTTTCGGATCATTCCGAGTCAGTTCCGGCAAACCCGGTACAAAATGACTGTTTTGCCCTTGGAAGGCCGGTCTCCTTTTCTGACCACACCGGCTCTGGGTATCAAACCGGTAACCTTTTGAGAATGCTTTTTGTAGTGTTCTCAACCTCCCTTTTCCTTTTCGAATCATTCTGAGTCAGTTCCGGCAAACCCGGTACAAAATGACCGTTTTGCCCCTGGTGGGCCGGTCGCCTCTTCTGACCACACCGGCTTTGGGTATCAAACTGGCAACCTTTGGGAACATTCTAAATAATGTTTCCAAATCCCAAGTCCTCTTTCGGGACAGTCCAAGTTCGTCCCAGCAGCTTCCCGATCTGATTGACCGTTTTGCCCCTAAAGGCCCAGTCAAACCTTCCGACACATCTTGTCCTCATTTTTCATGTCAAATACCTCTCGGACACTATTCTAAGTGTTCCTGCTCTTTTCCAGCCTTCCGTGCCATTCCCGGTCCCTTAAATCATTCCTGGACTTTCCGGAGTCACTCCTAGTGAAACCAGGCTAAAAAGTGCATGGTAGTCACTAGTACAGGCGCCCAAATCTAGTCAGAGATACGTTACTTGCCAACCTTAAACATTTTCTAAATGGCTGGCGCCACTAGTAGTGGCGCTAAGCCAAAAAATGGCCTGGCGCCACTCCTAGTGGCACTAGTGTATTCTTCCTTCTATAAATACAAAGCCTCTTCCAACATGAAAAGGATCCGTAAACTCAAACAAAAAATCATATAATTCAATATACAGAGCTCGAACACTCTCAAAACCCTAGCTTCCCTAGGTTTTCCAAACCCTAGTCACCATACACAAACCCTAGCCTCATATACACTTCTATACACCCCCATACACTCATACACTAACCTTCAACCCTCCTTCGAAGACTTGAAGAGTTGCAATATGAAGTTTGAAGATTGAAGGCGGCTCTTGAAGATTGAAGACGAAGACCAAGACGAAGACTGAAGAAAGCAAGGCGCGCAAAATAAACAACATACAAGGTAGGTTCTCCATTTAAATTTCTGCACTTCCCCCTTTCTCTTCTTTCTCCTAACCCATTTGAGTTTTCTCTATTTTAATCCCCTATCTCTTTCCCCCCCTTTCTTTGCATGCTTAAAACAAGGGGACTTCCGGTCTATGTATAGGATTAGACTATCAGAGGGTCACCGTGTCGGGGGCTTTCCTTTAAGCTAATCGGAGACCACGTGGGTCCGGCCCCCCTTGATTATGTGGTAAAGCCTTAGCCTTGTATGTTCACGACTCCAAAATTGCATTGTGCATATCATAATCTTGCATCTTCCAAAAACCGTTTTCAAAGTTGTTTTTCAAATCGTTTTCAAACTTGTTTTCAAAATTGCATCAAATTCCCCTTTTCGAAAACTTGTTTTCAAAACCACAATCCTAGGGTGATTCTAGCTTTTCCATGGCTAGGATTGCTTTAGGAAAGTGTTACATTTAAAGTGATCAACATGGTCCATATTTTCAACCTTTGTTGTTTTCAAAGCCACTTTCTTAAAGTGGTTCTAGCCTTCTTATGGTTAGAATCGCTTTAGGAAAGGGAGATGTTTTTATACCTTCTAAAAACTCTCTTTCCAAATCCCTTCTCCTAAAAATCTCTTTTTCAACATATTTTCCTAAAACTCTCATTTCCAAAATTGTTTTCTAAAAACTCTTTCCAAAAATCTATTTTTTCAAAACTCCCTTTTTCAACTCCTTTCCAAAACGCTCTCTTCAAAGTCCACTTTCCAAAAACGTTCCCTAGGTCTCTTTCCTAGAAAAAATCTCTCCAATTTTCTTTCTAAAAACTCTCTTTTCAAAATTTCACTTCTAGAAACTCCCTTCTAGAATTTCTCTTCTAAAAACCTTCGTTTCCAAAAACGCAATTTTCAAAAAAAAAAAAAAAAAAACTTTTTCCTTAGAGCCCAAATTGAACCCTAGAACTCACAATTAGGAAACCCTAATTTTCTTTTCAAAAACATGGTTTTCAAACTTTGCCCCAAACCTAGGTTTCCAAAACCTCTTATTTTCACATCCAAACTATACATGTTTCTAAAACCTATTTTCTACATCGAAACTATAATTTTTCAAATCTAGAGTTTCTAGAATCTCCCTTTCCAAATCCTTGCCAAATCCTATTTTCCCGTTTAGGAAACCAAATCAAATATTCCCGTTTAGGAAACCAAATCCAATCCTCCGTTTTTGGAAACAAAATCCAACCTTTTCTTTTAGAAACCAAATCCAATCCCTTCATAATCCAAACCTTTCTTAATTCAATTCCTTCCTAAACCATAAGTTTCCTAAACCTAAACTTTAAATCTTTCCTTAAATTTCAAAATCCAAATCTTTCCTAATTCGAATCCTTCCTAAGCTTCTCCTTTCCTAAATCTTAAGTTTCCAAAACTTGAACATAAAAATCTTTCCTAAATTTTAAAACTCAACTTTCAAATCTTTCCTAATTTAACCCTTTCCTAATTCTACTCTCTTTTAAAATCTTAACTTTTCAAACCTAAGTTTTCAAACCTTTCTTAAACTCAAACTTTTCTTAATCTTAAGATTTTCTAAAACCCTAAAACTTTCTAAATCTTAAACTTTCTAAATCTCAAATCTTTCTAAATCTTAAAACTTTCTAAATTTCAAATCTTTCTAAACTCTAAAACTTTCCTAAAACTTCAAAACTTTCTTAATTCAAAACTTTCTTAACTTGAAATTTTCCAAATTCTAAACCTTTCTTAAACTAAACTTTTCTAATTCAAAACATTTCTAAATTCAACACTTTTCTATTTCAAAACTTTTCTCAAAATAAAACTTTCTTAATTCGAACTTTTCCTAATTCAAAACTTTCCTAAACGAAACTTTCCTAAAATGACACTTTCCTAATTTGAACCTTTCCTAATTCGAACATTTCCTAAATCCAATCTTTCCAAATCTTCCAAGTCCAATCTTCAAGTCATTCCTTTTCCAGAATCTTTCCCAGTCAAATCTAATCCTTCTTTTCTAAGCTCCTAAGTCTAGGTTCCCTAAAACCAAGTCTTTCAAAATCAAAACTTTTCAAATCTTCCAATCAAAGTTTATTCTCTCGATCTTCCAATGCAATTTCCAATTCAATCTCTTTTCCAAATCAACTCTTCTATTTTCGATCGGACTCTTGTCCGAACTACGACTGACCTGATTCCTCCAAAAGGATACGTAGACAACCTTCATTGGTGCGGTCACAACTTCTTTCAAATATCTAATTCTACAATCTTCTTCAAGGTTCTATCTCCAAAAAATCTTTCCAAATCTCCAATCTATTTCCAAACTTCCAATTCCGAATTTCTATCTCCAAATATGTATTTTCAATTTCCAAAACCTTCTTTCAAAATTCAAATTTCTGTCTCTTCTTTTTCAAATGAAATCAATTTCTTTCCAAATCTATTTTTCAACTTTCTTTTCTTACACTTGCATATCATGCATCATAGTTTTTTTAAACATTGTTTTCTAAAGTGAATAGGATTGAATTATAGTTAGTTGAAGACTTTCATAGGTGAATCTAGGGTAGATTGACATGTAGGTACCGAAAGGGCGGGGTAGGGTGATGGCTAGGTGCGTCTTCCCTACACGTAACCAACCTCTGAACCTAGAATCGCTGTTTTCGAAAGACCAAAAGGAGTTATTTTTCAAAAAAGGGCTAAATGTTTTCCAAAGGTTGCCAAACAACCTATTTTCTTGAAAACCCTCTCTTGGGGAGATATTTTCAATAATGAGAGAGTACAACATTTTTTCAGCTTGTGTGAGTATTCCTCGAGTGCAAAAAATCTGGGCGCGACAAGGTTCACTGGCGATAGGGTCACCCCATAAGGTCCATTAAGTTGCCCGTCACCCTAGGGGACGACCCCCAACAAGCTATAAGGCTGGTCAACTTCTTGGTTGTGGACTGCCCCTCGGCCTACAACGTGATCATAGGGCGTACGACCTTGAATTAATTCAAGGCAGTCACGTCCACATATCACCTGAGATTGAAGTTTCCTACAGAGCACGGGGTAAGAACTGTAAAGGGCAATTGGGTGACAACAAGAGAATGCTACTTGGCATCCCCCTTAGGGGATGCCGACAAGGAGGCCCTCATGATAAAAGAGCTAGAAGTTAGAGACAAGGAAGAACATAGGCGAGGAGAACTCATGGAAGAGATGGAACAAGTCCCCATACAGAGTACAACCCAGGTGGATAGCACACGCTCGCCGAAGGTTGTAATGATCGGGTCCGCTGCTCCTGAGCAGCTCAAGCAAGAGCTGCGAAGATTCTTGAGGGACAGCGCTAATGTCTTCGCCTGGACCCATGAAGATATGCCAGCTATAGACCCCAAGATCGCTGCCCACTACCTCAACATTTCACTAGAGGCCAGACTCATCAAGCAAAAAAGGAGAAGCTTTGCCCCAGAGCGTAACGAGGCTGTCGCAAAAGAAGTGGAAAAACTCGTCCATGCCAAGTTCATCAAAGAAGCACAGTACCCAACCTGGCTCTCGAATGTGGTGATGGTGAAGAAAGCGAGCGGGAAATGGCGAATGTGTGTGGATTTCACTGATCTTAACAAGGCTTACCCCAAAGACAGCTTTCCCTTGCCTACCATTGACCTTCTAGTCAACTTTACTACCGGGTACGAGACGCTTTCTTTTATAGACGCTTTCTCGGGGTACAACCAGATCAAAATGGCAGAACGAGATCCGGAACACACCATCTTCATCACCTACAGAGGATTGTACTGTTACAAAGTGATGCCCTTAGGCCTCAAAAACGTCGGGGCGACTTACCAGAGATTGCTCAACAGAATGTTCAAGTCCCAGGTAGGACGGTAGGTGGAAGTGTATGTGGACGACATGCTAGTAAAGAGCAAACGAGCTGCCGACCACTTAGGGGATTTGAAAGAAACCTTCTAAACCCTCAGGCACTACAACATGAAGTTAAACCCGGCTAAATGAGCATTCGGGGTGGCCTCGGGAAAGTTTCTAGGGTTTATGGTATCACAGAGGGGTATTGAAGCAAACCCAGAGAATGTTACGGCTATACTGGACATGCAGGCCCTGAAAATGATAAAGGATATTCAGAGGCTAGCAAGCAGAGTGGTAGCCCTGAACAGGTTCATCTCCAGATCAACCGACAATTGCCTCCCCTTCTTTAAGACGTTAAGGAAAGCATTCTAGTGGACGGGTGAGTGTGAAGAAGCCTTCTAACAACTAAAGCATTATTTGGGTTTTGTCCCTCTGCTGAGCCGAACAGTCACAGGGGAGGAGCTCTATCTCTACTTGGCCATTTCAGCAACAGCAGTGAGCTCAGCCCTTGTGCGAGAGAGTGAAAGAGTCCAAAAGTCAGTGTATTATACGAGTAGAGTGCTCAGGGAGCTGAAGAAAGATATCCGAAGATGGAATTACTAGCCTTCGCTCTGGTGAACTCAGTGCGAAGGCTCTGATCATACTTCCAAGCTCATATGATCGTGGTCCTAACAGATCAACCCATCAAGAAAGTGTTGCACAAGCTTGAAACCTCTAGTCGACTCATGAAATGGTTAGTGGAGCTCAATTAATTCGATATTAAATCCAGGCCAAGGACAGCTGTTAAGGAGCATGAAGCTTTAGATTTCATTGCAGAATTTATTACCCACCTAGACACCCCACCTGACATGAAGGACATAGAGAACACCTGGGTTTTAAATGTTGATGGATCCTCCACCGAATAGTCAAGCAGGGTAGGCGTGGTCCTTGTCACCTTAGATGGATAAAAAGTGGAGTATGCTCTCCGATTCGGATTTTCTATAACCAACAACCAGGCGAAATACAAGGCACTCATCACTAGGCTTTGAATTGCTCGGCACATAGGGGCAGAGCAAGTAATTGTCATGGGAGATTGGCAATTGGTGATAGAGCAGGTCTAGGGAGAATATGAAGCCAGAGGGGAAAAGATAAAAGAGTACTGCCAAATGGCCAGAGACTTGGTCAGAAAGTTTTCAAAAGTATTACTGGAAAGGGTCCCCCGGTTGGCGAACGAAGAAGCAGATAGGTTGGCAAGAATAGCATCCTTAAAGCAGCTTGATCCCGAAGTACCCTTGGAAACTCTTGATTCGCCGAGCATTCAAACCCTCAAAGTCAATGTGCTGGAAACGGAAGCCTCGTGGACTAAACCAATCAAAGACTACCTGAAACATAACACCCTCCCAGAAGACAAGCTGGAGGCAAGGAGGGTCAAATTTAGGGCCAGCTACTATGTGATATTCGATGCGTCCTGTACAAACGAGGGCACACCACCCCCTTTCTCAGATGTGCCACAGAAGAAAAAGCCATTTACATTATGAGGGAGGTCCACGAAAACATTTGTGGTAACCATTCTTGAGGATGGTCCTTGGCTAGCAAAGTCCTCAGAACAGCATACTACTGGCTAACCATGAATAAGGACTCCTAGGAGTTCTTGAAAAAGTGTGACAAGTGCCAATAGTTTGCCAACATTCTAAGATAGCCCGTGCAGGAGATAACTCCCATCCAAAGTCCGTGGCCCTTCGTCCAGTGGGGAATCGATATTGTGGGCCCATTGCCCCTGGGCAGAGTGCAGAACAAGTTTGCCGTGGTAGCCATTGACTACTTCACCAAGTGGGTCGAGGCAAAGGCCCTCACCACCATCACAGAGTAAAAAATAAGCAACTTCTTCAAAAAGAACATTGTGTGCCACTTCGGAATACCCAAAGTGGTCATCACTGACAATGGTAAGCAATTTGAAGGAAAGCAGTTCAGTGGGTTATGCTCGAACCTACAGATCAACCACCATTTTTCCTCGCCAGAACACCCTCAAACGAACAGAAAAGTGGAAGTTGCCAATAGGTCTTTCCTAAAGATCATCAATACCAAGCTGGAGAAAGCGAAAGGGTTATGGACGGAAGAACTCCTTAATATCTTATGGGCTTACAGAACTATTGAGTGGGTCTCCATCGGCCAAACCCCCTTCTCTCTCACCTTTGGGACCGAAGCGGTCATACTAGTAAAAATTAGCCTCCCCAACCTCAAGACTCAGAACTACAATCTAGAGACAAACGACGAGGCCTTGGCAGTTGACATGGACTTACTGGAGGAGAAAAGGTTCCAAGCAGCAATCAAAGTGGCCTCATATCAGCAATAGATGCACCGGTAACATAATAGCCGAGTGTGCTTGAGGGATTTTAAGACAGGGGATTTAGTGTTGAAGAAGGTCAACCAGTCTACCAGAATTGCGCACGACGAGAAACTCGGCCCAAATTTGGAAAGACTTTACGAGATGACGGGCTTCACCAGAAAAGGGACCTACAAACTGAAGGGTCTGAATGACAAAGAACTGCCCCACCCATGGCATGCTGAGCACCTAAGTATTATGTGCAAGTGATATCTTTTTATTTGAATGTACAATAATTATAAAAAGTGACCAACTGATGTCATACAGAAGTTTGTCTACATTTATCCCAACTTATTTTTACAATTGGAAGTTGATCTATAATTTTCTGAGTTTGCTTATAATTCTCTTTGTTTGCAAACTCCCTAATATCTCCCTTGCAAGGGCTCCAACCAAAATAATAATAAAGTGACAAAAAGCCCTGCTCAGGCCCAGGCCAAGCAGGTAGAGGCTTTATGCCCAATTGACACGTTAAAGCGACAAAGCCTTGCTCAGGCCCAGGCTGAGTAGGTAGACAGCGACAAAAGCTCTGTTCAGGCCTAGGTCGAGCAGGCAAAAAGCGACAAAAGCCCTGCTCAAGCCCTGGCCGAGCAAGCAGACTTCGACATGTGAAAGTGACAAAGCCTTGCTCAGGCCCTAGCTGAGCAGGCAGAGGCTTTATGCCCAATCGACAAGTAAAAGCGACGAAGCCCTACTCAGGCTAAAACCGAGCAGGTAGAAAGCGACAAAGCCCCGCTCAAGCCTAGGCTGAGCAGGCAGAGGCTTATGCTCAATCGATATGTGAAAAGTGATAAAAGCCCTGCTCAAGGCAAGCTAAGTAAGCAGGGCTTATGCCCATTCCACAAACTCAATTAACTAAAGTCCTTACCAGAGCATCCACTCCAGCTCTGCTGACCACGACTACTTGCCAACTAGAGTATCTACGCTGACTACCTACACTTGCCCAATTTCAAATAGATCAGATAAGAGTTTGTTAATCTGTTGGTCTATTTACTAATAAGAGTTCGTGTATTTATGGAAGGCTACCAAATCTACAGATTAAAGCAAAAACTATAGCAATGAAGGCAAAAGGACTTTTTCATTTACAAGAGTTAGATTACAAAAGCTAGAGCAATGTTACATCATGAAAGTCATTACAAAGGCAAAAGAAAAAAACTACTGCAAAAACTTATAAAAAGAAATCTACTTGGCCACGGGAGCCTTCGATTGAGCGGCAACCTTGGACTGGGCGTCATCCTTCTTTGTCCCTTCCTTGTCTTTCGCCTTGCTCTTCGATGCTGCTTGAGAGATGACATCATTTTCGACCACTGGCTCAATCCTGGACAAGTCCAGATTAGGATGAGGCTAAACAACCAGAGTTTTGGCTTCTTCGAAGCCATCCATAAAATTCTAGGCAAAAGTCGTCTGGCACTCTGCCCCTTGCATGTACTCTTACTCAGCCTTTTTTTTGGCAGCCTCCAGCTGAGCAAGGAATGCTGAAATTTGCTCATTGGCCACCTTCAGGGCAACTTTCTTAGCTGCCAGTTTTCTCAACAGGCTTCCTTTTGGGCTTTCTTCTTTTCAAAGTCAGCCCTCAGCTTCGCCTGATTGCTCTGGAGGGACTGCACTTTGCCCTCGGCTTCCTTCAACTTCGCCAGGGCTATGTTCGGTTCAGCCTGGATTGGTCAGATGTCCTATTCTCCTCCACAAAGGCCTGTTCAAAGTCCACTGACCTGCCGCTAAAGACCATTATTTTGGTAGTAGCTTGAAAAGGAAACGGCAAGACCAGAAAAGGTTAATAGCCTGGAAAGGAAGCAATACAATCAAAGCAGGTTAAAGCACCAAGCACAAATAAACACTCCCATACCTTCAGTAAGTCTTGGCAGATCTCCTTCCCTAGCATCTGTGAGGACAGGGCGGACAACTTGCCGACGTTCGAATAGGAAATGATGCTTGTCAGCTTTCTTGCCGCCTCACTAGCGCTCTGAAATATTGAGGAGGGAAATACTTGAGTAGCTGATGGGGGTACCTCAGCAATGACTGTGGCAAACATTGAGGGAGGGGGAGGAGGAGGTAGGGCCTTCTCAGCAGGAGGAATGTTAGCCAACTGAGGAGTGTCATCCTCAAGGACTATCGCTTTCCCCTTACTCCCTTTAGCAGGGGCCTGGGCAGGGACCTTATGGCTAGCTGCCAACTTGAACCACTTGGCCAGAGCAGGAGGGTCAACCTTTGTGGTCAACTTAGTCTTCTTCAGAAAATTTTGTTTAGTGTCATCTTTTCCTCCTCTTCCTTAGGCGGTTCAACCCCTTGATCTGCAAAAAGCATAAGGCATGGACATTAGAACACCACCAACTACAGTTAAACAAAAAACACAAAGTACTCACTCCTTGCACGTTCTGTCTTTAAAGCGTAATCTATAGGATCAGGGCCCAACAGGAACATACCTAGATTTTTGACATTCGCCAAGGCACATGCGTCGGTAATACCATGCTCGATAGCTTGGTCCACCCTCTTTTTTAACGTCTCGCTCAGGGTAGGGCCATCACGGGCTAAAAGCAAGCAACCTAAGTCAGTACTTTACAAGCCTAAGAATCTAATGACAAAAGAGAAAATACCAAGGTTGAAGAAGCGTACCCTTCCTAAAAGATCTCCCCTACTCTCGAGGAACCCAAATGAACTTCTCATCCATTGGCTCCCACGGCTGGCTCTCCCAGCCATCACTGTAGATAAAGAAAAACTTGTCTTTCCATTTTTTGTGGGAAGAAGGCAGCCATGTTACCAAAACGATGCCCTTGCTCCTAGCAGAAAAGTACCACCACCCCTTCTCGGGTTCTAACAGCTTGTAGCAGTGCAGGAATTCGTCAACAGTAAGGCTGTCCTCCCCACCACTGCTAACCTGCCACAGCACAATGCACGCCACTAAAATCCTCTAAGCGTTGGGCATAAGCTGACCAAGAGCCAGCCTTAAGGCACCCATAATCTCCCTGATAGGAGCAGGGACAGGGAATCGAAGGCCATTGGCCAGAGCAGCCTCATACACACAGATTTCCCCTAAACGGGCAAAGTAGGCCCACTCCCCCCTCTTCGGAATCCTATAGCGCAGTGAAGGGGGCATCTGGTATTCTTTTCAAATCCTCTTCATCCTCTTCTCTATCATCATAGATGACAACCCTTCCACTACAAAGTTGAACTCCCTTATTCCCAGCACCACCATCGCCCTGGCTCCAGGAGCCTTTCTCTCTCCAGAAGCCCAAAAGCCCCAGAAGGATCCACTGATGAACTATCAGAGGCCCCGGGACTAAACCTAACCAGATCTTGAGAAGGGGTATTCTCAGAATCTGACGAGTGCACCTCTCTTTCGTTCATGGTTCCTATCAGATATCCTTTCCTCCTAGACTTGACTTCTATCCCCGCCAGTTCCCAAACCCATTCAAGAAATACACGCAGATCGTTCAAAGAGGCTAACCCAAAAAGAATTGTCCAAGAATAAAGAACTATAGCAAAAAGGCTTACCAGAAACAGGAGATCTTTGATGCAGTTGCGAATCACCACAACAGAAAATAGTGAAACAGAAATTGGGAGCAACTAATGTAAAGTGAATCTAGAGGCAGGATTCGGGGGATCGATCTCGAGATAGAAATTGGAAAATTCGTATGAGAGTCTCCAAGTATGGCTCATGTAAAGTAAAAGCCAAAGGGTGTAACTGCCAAGGCTAAAAGCCTCATTTTCAAAATCAACGGCCCAAATCGGTGCAGCAATCTGCAGATCCAATGGTTGGCAGTCAACAAGTCACGTCGTATTTTGCAAACCAATGGGCGCGCCCCACGTGGCGAAGCATCAATCAAAGCATTTATTCACTGCCAGCCTCAGTCATAAATGCACTTACGGCGCCATAAATGCATTACAGTTTTACAAAGAGACACTCACCAGCTCTAAATTTCCCTTGACCACACTTCGGGTACTCAAGAGAATTGGGGGCAATTGATGGGGACCGATCAGGATTCTACGCATGGGGGCCAACCGACCAAATTCCCCTAACAGCACTTGGGATACTGTAGGGAATTGGGGGCAGCTGATGGGGACCGATCAGGACTCTCTGTATGGGCTGACCGGTGCTTGCATTGAGGACATTACGCCTAGGGTACATATCAAGCAAGAAGACAATGGAGATCAACCTTGAGAGCTTCAGCTGACTCGAGCTTGACCGAGCAGCTACATTACCGAGCAGACCATGACCTAGCACGACCGGGCAAACCATGACTGAGTGGATGGTATCGATCATTTCTCCCACTACGACGCTAGTGGGGGCTACCACTAACAACCCAATCATGATAACGTGCTACCAACTCCAGGACTTCGCATGTAGCAGGAGTTAGTCACCTCTCCCGCTTGGATGCACACTTAAGGGAGCACCATGTGTGAAGTTGGACAACCACTCCCCCACTATCCTACCACCAGTCAGGTTCTCCAATGCCACGCTGCCACGTGGAGAGACAACCATCTCCCATTATCTCCATGCATGCAACGCCCTCTTACAGCTACCAGGATGCCTACCTATATAAAAGGGAAACTCATCTTCTCCAATAAGGTATGCAAACATAAACCCTATCCAAAACTCTATTGAAATATCTCCAGAAACCTAACTTTGGCATCAGAGTGTACTTGGTAGGCACCATACCGGTGTCCTTCACTCCTCTTTTCCTTCCAGATCACTAGAGCAGTTCACCACCGGCCTAGAGATTGACTTGACAAGTTTACTGCATTATCAATTACGAAGAAGTCATGAGGGAGCTTATGATTAAAATCTCACTTCTGTTGCGGTAAGTGGTTCTGCTTGGAATAAATTTTATTTTTTTTACGAGGTTGGCTTAAGAGCAACAACTCAAAGTGATGTCGCACCATTAGCGTCGTATAAGCATAGCCACATACAACATTCAATAGGTTTGTCATTCATTTAGAGGGATCGGGATCTTCTCCAATTCTAGAGAAAATTTTCACTCCGATGTAATAAGGTTGAAAATCACCAATCATCAAAAATCTAAAATTGACGATCTACAAATTGCTACCTCTTTATGAGTTTGAAAATTTTAATAATTTTTACAAAATATATAATACTCATTTTATATAGAATTCTGTGTGGGATGGTAACAGGTTGAGTGTGTGACAGGTTTGCCTAAACTCTATTCCAATTTTAATAGGAAAAATCTCTTCCACACCATGTCCCATATCCGTTACGGGTTGAACCCTATAATTCCATACCCTTTTATGTTCAAATTGGGTCGAGTTGAGTTAATCCTCATATATTTTTTTTAGCACATAAATAATATTTTTTATAATCTCATATAATTTTAAAAAATAATAATTAATTTATATGATAAGAGATAGACAATATTTTGCTATATAATATTTCTATACATATAAGTGGTATTTATGTATTATTGTAATATGATAAGAGTATTTTAGTTATTTTGATATTTAATCTGGTTGGGCCAAGTTTTGTTCTTTCTTCTATTCCCACTTCAGATTTAGTTCTTTTTCTCATAACCAACCCATAGCCCTCTAATAAACCTCCGTACCCTTCCTATTAGGATCAGGGTGGGATAGGAACTTGCTTCTTCAAGCCAAATTGTCATTCCTATGGCTGTTTTTAGTTATTTTATTTTAAATAAAAAAACCTATTATTTTTTCCCATAATTTGGAAAATATGAATGGCCTAACTTACACTTTTTTCGCAATGTGAGTTAGAGATATTCAATTCCCACCAGAATGGGCCGAGGGAAGCCAAATCCCAATTTTAGAATCTAATCCAATTGTAGAGGACCTTAGGTTGCAGAGTAGGCACTTAATTCTAGTAGAGAGTAAAGCTTATTTTTATAGTTGTTACCCTACAGTTGGACATTGGTTGAGCCGGATTTAGGCTAGGCCCTAAAAGTAATTTCAAACTCGTCCAAAGAAAAATTAGATGCCAAAGTCAACCCATTTAATTAAAATTTTTTTAATAAATATTTTTCTTATTTAAAAATAGTATTAAATAATATAAAAACAAAATAAATAGATATATATACAGTTCAAGGCGCCACCTGTGGTACCATCTCTACTCACGAACCCTTCCAATAGTACGGGTGCTTCATGCCATGAGGCACGGTCCCGAAAGCACTTCAAATAAAATTTTCAAATTCATCCGTTAAAATAATCGAGCCTCAAAAAAACTCGGAACCCTAATGTGCCCATGGGCACTCCTATTATCGTCCATGTTGAAAGTGACTACAACTAGAGAGAGCTAGGGAAAAATTAGCAATGCTCAGTTACTTTTATCTTAAGTTTGCAGAATTTGGTATATAGTAATTTTTTTTTCCTTTGAGCTTGTGAGCTGGGGAGGGTCGAGGGAAAAGAAGAATGAAGATAAAAAACTAACATCAGAAAAAGGTGTAGCTAATTAAAAAAGTTATTCTATGTGATCATCCCAAGAAGTTTCAGTCACCT